>CAJQZJ010033263.1:504490-561447 GCA_907164525.1 Lophiomys imhausi | reverse complement strand
CATTTCCTTCTCCAGCTTGCTTGTTTTTGTATGAAAATCTTTCATGGCTTTTTCCTTTTCCTGTTCAAGCTCTGTCACCTTGGCTTGGAGCTCTTTAATGGTGTTGTTCCTTGTTTTGATTTGTAGAATTGTGGCTTCTTTGAATTCCTTCATAGATTTAAGTTCTTCTTGCAGGGACTCTATCACTTTCCATAATGCAGAATTGTCAATGTTTTCATGTGTTTCTGTTGGTGTGTGGTCATCCGAATTGGATGAGCTAGGATGGTTCTGCTTTGTTGGAGTCATAATTCCTTGATTTCAATTTTTTTTTTGACCTTTCGCCATTGGATGCATTTAGCTGTCTGTTTTCTGTGCTTGGAACCACAGTGGATGATTTGGTGCAGGGGACGAGTTACTTGGCTATCTGTCATTGCTTACAGGGGGATTTCAAGGTCACTGTAGTTTTAATCGCCAGAGGCACTGTGATCTGGTGCAGCCTATTCCCAGGTTGTGAGTAATGGACCAGGATTGTTTCACTGCTCCCAATTCAGATTTCCCTATGTTGCACTCTGAGTTATCAGCCTGTAATGGTTCTGATGGTATGGGCCTGTTTGCCCAGGCACAGATTCTGTGGGCTTTGTCGTCATGGAGGCTGACAGGGTCTGGCTCCACACCTAATATGTCTGGATTTTCCAGGATACAGCTATGGTCCCGATTTCTGGTTTCTCTCTAGGCTTCTCGCCACAGGGCTGGACTCTGTGCCTGATTCCCTTCCTGTCTGCGCCGCCACGGGTCCCGTGGGTACCCCAAGCCCCGGATCCTCCCGCTGCCTGAGTGGACCTCTCGTCCCAGCAGCTCAGCCGTGGGTGCACGGATCCCTGGCCCCGCCCACGCCTGTCTCTCTCCCCAGATGACCTGCCGTGGACTCGTGGACTCGCAGGGATTTGGCCCTTCCAGCCGTGCTCCCTCCCCAGCTGCGCTACCGTGAGTGTGCGGGATTCAGCCCCTCCCTCCCGCCTTTGTGTTCCCAGCTTCCCGCGCTCTCTCGGAACCTCCCGCCCTCCGTTTCAGGAGCGGCTGCGGACCACCCGCTGAGCCCTGTTTGTTCCTTGCTAAGCCTTCCACTATCTCGCAAAGTTTTTTAAGTGGGTATAAGTTCAACCTGATGTGTGGGGAGCCCAATAGGACAGCGATCTATGGCCAAGTGGACCCTGATTCTGCCTGCTGTAAGTTGGGATCGATCTTACCAGGCGCCTCTCCAAATGGGAGTTCCCGAATCCCGGGTTTAGTGGCCTCCGTGTCTGTGAGAGATGGGTGAGAGCCTTGCCCTGGGACTTTTAACAGTCCCTTGGGAGCTGTGAGTGTTCGGGGGGGGGGGGTCTAGCCCCTCCGGTTTTTGCACAGTGCCCAATAACTCTGTTTTTTATGGCTCTTTTTTCCCCCGCGTTCAAAATGCGTCAGTGTAGGTCGCCGCCATCTTGGCCCTCCCTCTTCTACTTCTTGAACTCATGAATCAAACTCAGGTTTTCAGTCTTGGTGGCAAGTGCCTTTATCCACTAAGCCATCTTGCCAGCCTATGGGGTATATTCTTGACTCACCAAATTTACTATAAATTAACCCTCAACTGCTTATTTAACAATACTTTTTCCTGATTCCAACCCATATTCTATTGCTGATTTACTGTCTATTAACTTTATACATATTTAAAGCCCCACAAGAGATTACTACTTTCACCTTTTAATAGTAAATATTTATTTAAGCATGAGCGTGCACATGCACACATACACACATGTTTTATTGTTCCTCATTCTTTCCTGCATATCCAACCTTCCATGGGATCATTTCTATTCCACTTAAATATTATTTAGAGCTGGGCGTGGTGGTGCACGCCTTTAATCCCAGCACTCGGGAGGCAGAGACAGGTGGATCTCTGTGAGTTAGAGGCCAGCCTGGTCTACAAAGTGAGTCCAGGACAGTCAGGGATCCACAGAGAAACCATGTCTCAAAAAAAACCTAATATATATATAATTTAGAGTCAAGGATGGTGGCACACGCTTGTAATCCAAGAATTTCTCAGAGGCTAAGGAAAGACCAAAGCTAGCCTGAGCTACATTAGCAAAAACATATCTCAAAAACTTTTTATTATTTCTTTCAGTGTGAGTCTGTTGGTGATAATTTTTTCATATTCTCTTATGTGGAAATCCCTTTAGTTGACCTTCATTTCTTAAGGATACTTCTTTCCACTGTTTCCTATCTTCCATTGTTTTTATTTAGAACTCAGCAGTTAATTTTGCTGTTGCTTCTTTAAGTGCAGCTAAACCCTCTCCCTCTGCCACAGCTTTAATCAGTGTGACTGAATTATAGTCACACTGATTATTATTATTATATATAATATAATAATGTCTTTGTGTACATCTTAATTGGCGTTCATAATGTGTTCTTTCTCTGCAATAACTTTGTTAGTTGTAGACTGGGGACAGAACCCAGGGCCAGGCATGTTAATAAGCATATACTCCATTAGTGAGCTATACGTCCCTGCCCCCACCACATCTTTCTTTTCAATGGCTGAATATTACAAATGAACAAGTTTTGTTAATATTTGTTCAGCTGCTTCATGAACATAGATTATTTCCACTTCTTGATATTATAAATAATGCTGCTGTATACAAGTTTTTCTGTAAGCACATGTTTTTTATTTCTCTTCAGTTTATATCTAGGAGTGAAACTGCTGAGTTGTAGGATAATTCTAGGCTTCAGTTTTTACAGAATTATCAACATTTTTTGAAAATACAGTGTCTTTTTAGGTAGTTCTGCCTTTGTTTCCCAAATACTAAAATTATAAGCATGTGCCATCATGCCCAGCTCCTCACTAAAATGTTATTTTCTCTCCTGTTTTCTTCCTTAAGTGATAAATATCTTTATGGGTATGACATGTTACTTCATTGTGAGTTTGACCTGCAATTTAGTAATAACTAATAATGCAAAGATCTTTACATTTCTTACTGGCCATTTGCTGATCTCCTTTGGAGAAAATTTTCTTCTAGCTTTTGTTCATTTTAAAAACGGGTTGCCTTTTGTTGTTAATACAAACCCTTATAAAATACATGATCTGAAAAGATCTTCTCTCATTCTATAGGGCTGTCTTCTCTCCCCCACTTGTCAGTGCTCTTTGAAGCAAAGAAAGATGTTTTTTGTTTTTGTTTGTTTTCCCCCATGACAGGGTTTCTCTGTAACAGCCCTGACTATCTTGGACTCTTTGTAGACCAGGCTGGCCTCGAACTCACAAAGATCCGCCTGCCTCTGCCTCCCAAGTGCCGGGATTAAAGCCATGCACCAACATGCATGGCACAGAAAGCTGTATTTTTTTTTTTTTTTTTACTTTATTTTTTATTTCTTCAAGTTACTGCTCAACCGCAATCCCCTCCCTACTCCCCCCTCCAGTAGTCCCATCCTCCCACTCTCTTCTGCCTCAACCAACCCAATCCCTTCCTTTTTTTTGTATTTGTATTTGTATTTTATTTTATTTTTTTTAATAAGTACTTTATTTTTTTTTTCAAGTTACATCTCAGTCGCAAACCCTTCCCTATTCCCCCTTCTTGTCCCACCCTTCCACCCTCTTCCCCCCCAACAGCTTCTCTTTTCATTCCAAAAAATGGTTCTTTCTCTTATAACAGTAAATTCTATACAAAACAGCAGAATTAAATATGCCACATTTATGAGAGTTAAATGGCCCGGTGTACCTTCCTAATGTCCAGTTCATACATATTTGGCCCCTGACTTTAACCTTCTACCTTCTAACCATCCCCATGAGTTTAAAGTTCTATAACTGACTTAGTTTTCATACTAACTTGCATCACTATTATAACCATCTTCTTAGATCTAGAACGCCCTCTTGATTCCTAAACAACTCTTTTTTTTTTTTTTAAGTTTAAGGTATATCTTTTCCCCCCCAACAGCTCCCCCTTTCAGTCCAACAAATGGCACTTTCTCTTATAATAATAGATACAATACAAAACAACAGAGGTAATTAGGCCACAGTTATGAGGGTTATATGGCTTAGCATACATTCCCAATGTCCAGTCCATATGTATTTGGCACCTGACTTTAACATTCTTTTTTTTTTTTTGTGAAAAGAGAACGAACTTTACTTGATTTGTTGCCAAAGAATAATACAATTTTAGAAGGTCAATGGAATATCAGCATGCCTCCACAATGTCACATTTCAGAGCCAGGGGTGTCTTACTGAGTATGCAGACTTAATGAGGATTGCATAGATTTCTGTCAGTGTAAACTAGTTCACTTACTTCTGTAAGCCAAACATAAACATTTCCTATGAGCCACAAAATTCAGTCATAACTATACCAACAAACACTCTAATAGTGCTGCCTAGTGAGTTATAGCTAAGTATAGGACACAGGAGATTTTTTTAACAGCTGTAAAAAATAATAAATAAATATTATTAACAGCTGTTAATAATAAAATTAATAACTAATTTTCATTAGAAGAAAAAATAATGAATCTCTTTTTTTGTTTTTTGTTTTTTTTCCTTTATTTTTATTTCTTCAAGTTATATCTCAATCGCAGTCCCCTCCCTATTCCCCCTCCAGTCCCACCCTTCCACCCTCAACCCCCCATCCTCTTCCCTTTTTTTTTTCTTTTAAGTTTAAGGTATATCTTATTTCCCCCTACAGTTTCTCCTTTCAGTCCAACAAATGGCTCTTTCTCTTATAATATAATAAATACAATACAGTACAACAGAGGTAATTAGGCCACAGTTATCAGGGTTATATGGCTTAATGTACATTTCCAATGACCAGTCCATATGTATTTGGTACTTGACTTTAACATTCTACTATCTAACCATCTCCATGAGTTTAAGGTTCTATATCTAACTCAGCTTTCATACTAACTTGCACCACAATTTTAAAAACATCTTAGATCCAGAACAGCCTCTTGATTCCTAAACAACTCAAAATTTAACTATGAGACTCTAGCTATCTATTCTTCAACCACCTCAGAGACCTAGGAGGGATAAATATATCTAATTATATAGGAAGTGCAGGGCCTGCAGCTTCTACAACTAAGAAATGACATACCAGTGGCTGCCTGGACAGTTACCATTTTCTCTCCATACATTACAGCATCGATCTTCAGTCGTTTGGCCCCGTTTCTCTGACAGACATTGATTGTAGAGCAGGGGTTATGAAGGACTTGCCTACCCTGTCTTGGCAGAGCTAGACTGTCAACTTACCTGTTTCCAAGTTTTGTCCTTTTTGGACAGCATTCTGTCCACAGTTGGAGCAAGGGGTTTTTCCTGCCAAGAGATAGGCTTGCCACTAATTCAATCATCTCCCACTGGAGATTCTTCGATGCTCATCTTCTACTTAGAGTAGAATAGGGGGTGCCGTCAGGAGCTGACATGTCTCGATATCAAAAAAAATCTAAAGTTAAGAAAACATCTTTGAATGCCATATTCTGCAGATCTCTTGAGGTTTTTGAAGAGGCCCTATCTATCTCTTACATTAGGATAAGCAGATGTTGCTTGTCTCTTAGCAACTTGATTTCTGATTAGCTTAGAAAATAACTATAACAGACTGTCATAGTACCTAACACAATGACCGGCTTGCAGGACTATTAGTTTGCATTTCTTAATTATCCTAAACAATTTATGACGATTGCTAGCAAAAGGCGGAAACTTCACATTTCATTTTTTTTTTTCTTTACCCCCTAACCCTTCCATCCCATTTCTCTGGAGTGGAGTGTCCCTATATAACAGTCCCTCACCCCAGTTCAGAGGTCATATGAGGGCCAAGAGCCTCCTCATACATTGGGGGGTCTACGAGGCAGCACCACCAGTGAAAAGTGTCTCATTGCCCGGGAGAGAGAACTAAAAACCAAACAAACCAATAAGTGCAATCGGTTAGCACGCGATACTCATAAGAAAGCTGTATTTTAATGAAGCTCAATGTGCTTTGTTTTTCTTTAGATGCTTGGTGTTGTATTTAAGAAACTACTGCTTAATCCAAAATCAGGATGACTTATATTTATGTGTTCTTCTAAGAGCTTTATAATTTTAGCTTTTACATTGGTATCTTTCACTTCATTTAAAGTTATCATTTAAATTTTGTTCTTATCATTTAATTTTTTAGGCAATGAAACATAGGCTAAAGAGTATGTCTGATAACACCATAATTTAGGTCTCCTACAAGGCTATTACGTCTCAGGTTTTAGTCACAGATACTTTATTTCCACATGTTTATTTATAATTGGGAGTCAAACACTATATAGGACAAATGATGAAAAATAAATTAGTGTTTTCCTTGAGGGAGGATTTAAATCTGACTCTAGTCATTCCCTATCTTGGATCACCTTAATCCAGTCAGAGGTGTAGACAGTCTGAAGCTAGACGCAGTCCCTGTGAGATCATTCAAGTCACGCATGCCCTTACTTCTCCCTGTGCTGTTCCAAAGCGTGCAAAATCATAGTCAGGAACCTTGGTCTTCCCCTTGCTACCACCTTGTACTGGGAATTGAATTCAGGGCTTCATGCATGCTAGCAAATACTCTACAACTGAGCTACACACCCAGCCGTTTTTTTCACGTTCATTTTGAGACAAACGTTTGTGAAGATGTCCAGGCTGGCACTGAGCTTCCTGTGCAGCACAAGCAAGCCTTGGATGTGAAGCCCTTTTGCCTTAGCCTTCAGAGTAGACTATAGGCCTGCACCATTGAGCCCAGCTCTTCTTCAGTCTCAGTTTTAATTTTTGCATGTCTGGCCCTTCAAGTTACTGAAAGTTCTGCTCAGCTTTTTATCCCCCAGTTGCCTTCTAAAATGGCAGATGCTTCTTACGTGACAGTAGCTCTAAGGAAGCATAAAATTTGGACCAAATTACCTAAAATGGAATATTTAAATGTACAACCATAAGTTTACATGTTGAAAACAGAGATTACTTCGTTTGTAGCCTTCACCAGGTCTGGTGCAACTCTAGATTCCCAATAAACACTGTACAATGTGCTTTACATGGAAGAATGAATGACTACTGGCAACAAGGAAGGCTTGCCACATTTATGCTCTCCAGTTGTTCACTTCTCATGACATTCTGGGAAAACAAGAAAGAAATAAACCTCAGGTTTTAAATATGATTCCTCTTGCTGGGCGTGGTGGTGCACACCTTTAATTCCAGCACTCAGGAGGTAGAGGCAGGGGATCTCTGTGAGTTCAGGGCCAGCCTGGTCTACAAAGTGAGTCCAGGACAGTCAAGGATACACAGAGAAACCCTGTCTTGAAAAACCTAAAAAAAAAAAAAGATTCCTCTTATCTCGCCAGTGACTTTTCAAAAGCCACAATCTATAAAGAGGAGATTAAATCTAACTCAAATAAAGGGCATCTTCTGAAATCAGTTAAGTGACTAAGAATCTAGAATCAAGTCAGGTATCAATGGATGATTTAAATTCCACCTAATGGAGGAATTCTACACAAAGCTCTAAAAATAAGCAAATAAGCAAGCCTTAAACACGGCCTATACCTATAGTCCTAGCACTGGGGAAGGGAAGCGAAGACACAAGAATCCTTGGGGCTTGTTGCTGAACTGGTGAGCTTCAGAAATAGTGGGAAATTTTGCCTCAAAAGACAGGGTAGAGAGCCAGGCAAGATGGCTCAGTAGGTAAAGGTGCCTTCTGCCAAGACTGCCAACCTGAGTTCAGTCATTGGGAACCACAGGGTAGATGAGAGAACCATGTCCTACAAATTGTCTTGTCACTCCTCCTGTCACAGCCATCATACTGTACTCTCCCATTGCCCCATCCCTAAATCACACTCTCATACATTCTGAAACAGCAGCAGTAGATTAGTTAACTACAAAGGAAACCTTTCGCGGTTCCCAAGTACACGCAGAGTAAAGTCCCAGCTACTAGTCTGGAATTCAGGGTTCATTTTAGCATTGCTTCAAACAACTCATCAACCTGCTGATTTAGCTGACCATCTTACTCACCACCATTCTCCTGCTTGAAAGTCTTGAAGCCTGATTTTTCCACATGTAATATCCCATTTCAGCTTCTCTTTCCAACTCACAAACTTGTTTTCCAACTATTAACTATTATGTATACAGTGTTCTGTCTGCAGGTATATCTGCAGGCCAGAAGAGGGCACCAGATTTCATTATGGATGGTTGTGAGCCACCATGTGGTTGCTGGGAATTGAACTCATGACCTCTGGAAGAGCAGCCAGTGCTCTTAACCGCTGAGCCATCTCTCCAGCCTTCCAACTATTAACTATTAAAATCCTTTTCACTCACTAAAAATCTAGCTCAAATTTCATCTTGCTATTGGGCAAATGTATGCCAGCATACAGATATAACAATGTTCATGTTGGTTGTAAGGGGAAAAATAGCCCTCTTCCCTCCAGCAAACAAATAACCAACAACCAAAAAACAAAACAAAATACCACCCCCCCCAAAAAAAAACCCAGGTCAAATGTTCATCAAGAATAAAATAAACACGGCTGGAGAGATGTCTCAGAGGTTAAGAGCACTGGCTGCTCTTCCAGAGGTCCTGAGTTCAATTCCCACCAACCACATGGTGGCTCATAACCATCTATAATGAGATCTGGTGCCCTCCTCTGGCATTATATGCATACTTAACATATTTTTCTATCTCATAAATTTTAAGTTTCAAAAACTGGGAATGAGAACTTCTATGATTGGTAATATCTTTTAAGGCTATAGGAACAGCATTTTGAGGTGTTTGGTAGTATACATTGGCTTTCTGTCTTCATTAAACAAGCAAGCTGTACATGAAACTTTCCTTTACTACTTGGACTTTATTCTTCAGCAACCTATGCCATCTATAGAGCCCTCTTCCTATCCACATTGCCTTGATAAGAGATATTCATGCAAATGTCTTCCTCCTTTTCATCAACGTAAGTTTCTGAAGGATCTGGATTTCATTTTATAATTAGTAATTAAAACAAATAATAATTGTACATTCTATTCAGTGTTTAATATGAGCTAATTTATGGGCATAACTTCATTTAACTGTTGTAACAATTTTATCACTATCTCCATTTTATAGATACTACTAAATCTTAGAAAGGGAACTCACAAATTGTTCCACACCATCCACACCATTTTGTCATGTATGTATTCTCATCTTAAATAAGCCTTACTAGATGAAAATAAGAGAAAGTCCTTAAATTTTGACAGCAAGAAAGAGAAGGATATCAGAGCTGTTTCTCAAGCTGTTTTTCTCTTTAAGAAAGAGGAAAGATAATAAGGGCCAGAGGTCATAGATAGCATCAAGGAAACTGTTTTCCAGACACAAGAGGGCAGATGCACTTATGAACTCACAGTAATTCTAACAGTATGCACAAGACTCTCACAAGTTCAACCCAGACAAAATTTCAGCATAGAAAGAGTTAGATGGGTATGAAATTCCAACAATAGCTGAGGAGTTATTGGCATTCAATAGCTGTTAGGAGAGGGAGTCAGTCTTTCTTAGTAATGTGACCCCCTGGTAGGTCACACACTCTAGAGCATGTCCCACTCCCAAGAGTAGTTAGGCAACACAAACTGAACTAGATGGGGATTAAAAAACAAGACAAAAAACCCCCTCGAAATTAGGTGAGTAGGAAGGAGAGGGTGAATACTGGAAGGGTCAGGGAAGTGTGACTATGATCCAAATACATTGTAAGAAATTGTCAAAGAGTGAATAAAAATAGTATTTGGAAAAAGAGAGTACAAAAGAATATTATTTGTGTATCACTTGCTAGTCATACTGATGACAGAAAGAAAGTACCCACAGACCTTTCTATATTTCTGCTTTTTTGTGTCAGTCTGGTTTCTCAACTCAGAAACGGAGAGGATGGCCTCAGCTGGCCTCTCATTTGGTCACCTCTATCTACAACTCTGGTGGACAACTCCTGAGCTATGTCTCTAGCATGTACAGAACTGTAGGTCACAGTCAGAGCATGTCAATCTTCTGTATAAACAGAGGAAGAAATAATACCATGCCTATGGTTGTATCATAATTTTAAGTTACTTCCATATATTATAAAGAAATTGAGGAATATTTTCTAATATAGAAACCCAAAGCAAATTAAAAGTAAAGAAAATTAATAAAAACATTTTTTTTAAATCACAACCACATTTCTAAAATGCAGAAGAAAAAAACAAGCCTGTCACAACTATGCCTGGTATTTTTTCACCCTGGGCCTCCAATCTACTCAGTTAAACATTACAAAAATATGAATGAATACTTCAGTTGCTTTACCCAAGAACCAAATTTTAATTCAAAGTTCTTTAAACATTTCTCTAGTCTACAGGTAATGTCCAAAAGACAAAGTCAAAATTGTGGCAAGAAATTAAACCAAAAAGAAGATAACAGAACAGCCATGGGGAGCCCAGGGTCACAATCCAGGCTGGTTCCTGATCTGATACTCTCTTTCTATTCTGTACTACCTTTCGAAACGTTTCTCTATTTCTTATCACTCTCCACAGTTGACTTGTGAATGCTAATTCAAACTTCTGAAGCACGAGTCTTATGGGTTAGAAGAGGTCAAAAGTATTTGAGGAAGGCACAAGGCAAGCTTAGAGAACTCAATCGATCTGAAAGTGTGTGGAAATTCCTCTGTTAACCAAATCCAACTGTTGTCTCTTTCCTGGGACATATAGCCCATTTCTTTCATCATCTATTTGGTAATTTAATATATTCAAATCGCCAGCAGAAGAAACATATCCAAGGGACCATTGTTTCATATAGGGATTTTTCAGAAATCCACCAGGACTCCTGAAGGCAAGAGGACTTTCAGAGCCAAAGCTCAATTCTCTCTCACCTCTCTTTCCTTTCTGTCTAGCTCAGACTCACCACTGATCTCAAGCCAGAAACAACCCTAAGTGCTTAGACCAATTAAAAATGTTTCTTCAAGTAGTTCCATAAATTCAAACTCCAGTTGTGAAAATCCAAAGTATTGCTTTCAGCTCCCTTCCAAGGCTACTCAGCAAACGTTCACCCTCTTAAGTAAACAGTGATCTTTCCCACGTTCCCTCCCAAGGTAAAAACTAACCCTTTCTCCCATTTCTGTCTTTCTCTTTGCTGGCTTGCTTATTTTTTCTCTGTTTCTGGAAAAAAACATTAAGAAGTGTTTCTGTGCCATTGTCCAATCATAGGGCCATAGCACACCGATCCAGGTTTTGGGTTAGGAGACCCAATACTGATTCTGAATCCAAAACAGGAGGATTTTATTAAGCAAAGAAGTACAAGGAATTTAGGGAAGAATATCAGAAGGAACCTCTGGGCTATGGAGAAAGCCAACTCACTTGATCACACCCCACTACCCAGTGGCACATCTACATTGGAGATTACAGACAGCTAGCTCTAGGTGGAACAACAGGAATGTGGTTTGAGAGCTGACCAAGACTTAGAGTTTATTTAATAAACACAGCTGCTCTAGTTCTTAGAAGAAATTATTAGAAACCTGATAATCTAAAGAAGCTACGAACGAACGGTCTTCCTGCCTCAGTATTTTCCCAATATTTTTACCTATAGCATGAAATGAGATCATAGCATACAGATGTCCCTTCTAATTGCAGAAAGAGCTTTGGTGTCTCTTCTATCTCTTCTGCTCTTCTTTTTGCTTTCCTTCAGACCTCACCATCTCCTGCAATGGCTTTCTAATTGCTCTCACTTTTCTAATGTTTAATGCCCAACTTCTCAAAGTAACCTTTGTAAAAGGCCAAAGCTAGGGATGCAGCTCAGTGATAGAGCATATGTCTACTACGTGCAAAGCTTGGTTTCAATCCCAAGACAGAAACACACGCATGCATGCACAGCAAATAGGTTAGAAAAATAAGTCCCTCTTATTTTACATGTATGAGTCTTTTGCCTGCATGTATGCATGTGTAGCACATACACTCTTGGTGCTCTTGGCAGCCAGAAGATGGCATTAGATGTTCCATCACTGGAGTTACAGATGGCTGTGAGCCTTCATGAGGGTGCTGGGAACCAAATCAGAGCCCTCTGCAAGAGCAGCAAGTGTTCTTAACAGCTAATCCATTTCGCTAGTCTCCTACTTCCACCGAGAGTTGACATGAAAACTGGAATAGGAGCTATAGTGGCAGATTAGATCTTTTTTTTCACTGATAAACTCATAAACAACAATGGCCCTTTCCTCCAAACCAGCAAATGCCACAGACATAGACAACCAAGCACACAGACAAAACTGTCTGGACCAAGTGTGTGGGGTTCAGACTCGCTAAAATAAATGTAATCAATCACCAGGGAGCAAGCCCTTCAATTACCTATTTCATTCAGGATGAAATTGAACAAGGGAAGGCTTCAAGCTGTGGCTTAACTAAGATACATGACTGCATGTATCTTGAGAGGAATACCACCAGAATATACTTGTCTTAAGTGAAAAAGCATGATCTTCTACCTAAGAAAAGTAGAAGCCTGGCTTTCCTGCAGGGATAGAGGGAGGATGAGGCAGAGACTCCACAGCCTAGAGCTGTCAGGTCAGAGGCAACAAATTCAGATCACATCCTTAAATCTTACCTGTGGATAAGCCCACCCAGTGTGTCAGCAATCATCTACTCTGATTACAACACCCTTTTTCTATATCCTACAGGGGATATGCATTGATAACCTTAACAATGCCAATGGGGTACAATTAATTTCCACTCAATAGTGTTATGTAAAGAGAATTAGAAGGACAGTATCATACTCCACTGGGCTCCAGTCTGCAGCTCTGAAACTGAATGCTCAGAATGCAATAGAGAAAAATCTGAGTTTACCAATGCCTGAAAGACCTGTGAGGGTTAGGGAGCAGGGATAATTCTTTTTGGGGGGTGGAGGAGGGGATAACAATGACTACAAAATTACTTTAAAAGCCCAGGTAAGATTTGACATGAATCCAACAGACATAGTTTTGAAGCAAGCTTTAAACAAAGTGATACTGAATACTTGATGGTTGTTTCCAAAAAGAATATGCAGTTTACTGGTCAAGTTTAATTATTGCTCTATCTGGGTTTTTAAATTTTAAAAAGTTTAAATCATCTAGGAAAGGATATCTTCACTTAAATAACATTTATTTTCCAAAGTAATTTTACTCTTGTTTTCTTATTATCCTCATATGATTTCCAGGAGGCAAAGTGAGCAAGAAGGAGGATTCTTATTCAGTACATATGGTGACATACAGGAAGGTAAAATTCTTGTTTAAAACGTATAGGAAGATGGAAGGGATTAAAAACAAAACACTATCTCAGGTTTACCTCATTACAAACTGTCTTACATAAAGAAGAAAAGGAGAAAGACGTGCTTAGGATTTCTGAGGGGTTGTGCTAAGTGCCAGTTTCTGAAGATTTCAAAGTCTGTCAGTCTGTCTGTCTGGCCCTTTCTGGCCCCTCCCTGGTGCCTAGTGTCCAGTCACCTTCACACTCACTTCTATTTGCCTTAGTCACATTTTTCTTCTGTCCATCTAACATGTCCTCGCCCCTCTGCTGGATTTGTGGTCTTCTCCCAAATGGCCTTACTTTCTGGTTGTAACTGTCCATTTTACATAGTTTGTTTTTAAATATTCTTCCAGCTTTGCCCTTACAAATGTTTGCTTTTACCATATATGAAACAGAACTCAGGAAGTGTGGTATTAAGTCCTGGAGGGAGATTTAAATAGAATTAGGAGACCTGGGATATTTGAGTCTATCTTTACCACTACCTGAATGACCCAACGCAGGTCGTTTCTTGGCTCTCAGATTCCTTACTAATTACAAGGCTGGATTAGAATGAGCAGCTGTCCCACATACTTTCCTATGTAGGATATGAACAAACAGGAAGTCCAACTTCCCATTACTGAAGCCAAATGCTGAGAGCCATCTTAAACTTCTTTTTCTCCTGTGCCACATTCAATTTAACAGCAAATCCTATGGGCTCCATCTTCAAAACACATCCTCAAAGCTAGAGCTATAACAGCTTCTCAGTGTGGCTGTGGTCACCACGCTCTTTTAATCCACGTCTCTTACCTGAATTATTTGCAGAAACCTCTCTTACTCTTTTACCTCGTTCCTCCTTGATTCTGGCTTGTTTCTCCTTCAGTCTACTTGAAATACCTTCCTCAAAAAGTTTAATAGCAAAATTCCTAATTTTCTCAAAGAATCAGTTCTAATAACATCTTAGCAGGGAGACCTTCCATGCCATGGTATAGTCCTAGGACCTATGGGCTATTTGCCTCATTTTATCATATCACCACCCCTCCTCCTCTCCCTCCCTCCCTCCCCCCTCATTTTCTGGTGGTGTTTCTCCTACTAGAATTACAAGCTCCACGAAGGCAGGGATTTGCTATTGTTATTTGCTATTTTCTGGTGCTAGTTCAGTGCTTAGAACATAGGACACACATTGTAAGTATCTGTTAAATGAAGTGAATTTCAACCCTCTTCTGCCTGCTCTCTCAGGAACATCTACAGTGTCCTGCTCTGTCTCTCAGTAGATCCTATTGACAATAGCATGGTCTTCAGGATTTCACTGTTCTGCTTAACACCTCCAGTGTTTCCCTTTGACTTCAAACTCCCTGAACTCTACCCAAAGCTCTTCATACTCAGGGTCCAAACTCTCCCCACATATTTTCCCACTGCTTGCACCAAATACAGCCTTGGTGTTGTCAGATCATTCTCTTGAATAGTATGTCATATGGACAAAAAAAAAATGATAGGAAGTTGGTATCAGATAATATGGCAATATTCAAAATGTATTTCCATCAGATAAGAAGTAGATGGATAATTGAGAATCTTGGAAGCGGATAATTAAAAGAATTAAAAGCTCAATTCTTTTCCCTCTAATGGATTTTACCTGACTTACCTTTCATGAGTCTGTTTGTTTTCCTAGTTCCTATAGACAAATTATAAACTACCATTCATTAAACTGCTGTCTTCAGTAATCGTCAGAAGAAGCTGTGACCTATCCATGTAGCTGAGAAGTGAAGACCTTGATCTCTACAGCAATTTTATTGTGTCAGTCTGAAAACTGAGCACTACAGATAGTCACATAATACCATGGAATTGGACAGAACAAACTAGTAGTGGGTAACTGTGCTTCTGTTTAAAAACAGAAAAAAAAAAACCAACTTATTTATTTTAAGGATACCCCAAAAGAAGGCTCAGGTAGGCCATGCAATTTTTCTTGCCTTGAGAACACTAAGGCCCAGAAAAGCCACACTAACTCAGACAGTAACAAAACAGAGAATGCCTCCCCCCCACCCCTTCTACACTCCACTCTCAAAATGAATCAAAAGGAAAATAAGGTCATGGGAAGAGGCAAGACAGGGAAGGATGTGATACTTATATGGGTGCAGGGATTGGCTTATTTGGACTTTTGGAGAAGAAATAATTAAAGCTAGACACTGGATCTATTAGTTAGTCTATTTTATTTCCTTTCTAACATATGTGATAACACTACTGTTAAAAAAACATTAGCTTAGAGATGCAAAGACCACTCCAGCTGGGGGAAGGTACACAATGTACACCACTCCACAGGAACACACCCAGATACCATTTGGCCACAACAGCTCTGTACAGCAATTTTTTTCCCCAGGTTCTTATTGATTCCTGTAACATTCGAGGAAGACCAAATAAGGGTAAGTGATTTTCTACACTGTGAAATGAGGAACTGATACTAGCCTGGTGACGACTATCCTGGGCTATCCAGGGCCCAGGCTGAGGCAACTTTGAGAAGATTCTCAGCTAACAAGAAAACAATGAAGAAAGAAAAAGAAAGGTAAAAAAACAAAAATATACTCTTCTTGCTTTACATTAAATGGTAACAGGGTAATACTAAATTAAACTATAGGCTTCCTAATCACCTTAAAAGCAAGTCACTCCCTGAAGATGCTAAACAGAATTTGGATTGTTTCTGCATATATAAGACTCCCCAAATGGAGTCAAGTCAACAGAGACATAGGAACCAAAAGAACATATGAGGACACCACGGGAAACAGAATGCTACACAGTTATAGGAAGTAATTTTTTAAAGGATGCAATGACATTTTAAAAATATGTTTACTAAAGACAAATGAGAATGAAAATTACACAGAACAACATGGACATTATATAATCTTCATTTTCTATAAAATACACAGACAAATTTGAAAGAAAATATATCAACCTATTCATAATGATTCCAAATAATTATTACTTCCTATTTGTTGTTGTTCCTCTCACAGTGTCTTAATATGTAGCTTAGTCTGGCCTCACCTCACTATGTAGCCTAGGCTGCCCCTGAACTTGCAGCAGCCTCCTGCACTTACATTCTGAGTGCTGAGATTACAGGTATGAGCCCATTTGCATGCACTACTTGAACAATAGAAAATAAAACAAAATACAACGAAGGTCCAGGGCTGGTTTGTCTATTTCAGACAAAAATGAAAACAGGAAAAACCATTATTCTTGTCCCTGGGATTTAACAGTAACTGTCTGGCTAAGTAAGGGGTCAGAAATCATGAAGAATTCTTTTAGGTTCCTATGATATGATATTTCAAAGCTGGAATCTCAGTGCACATAATTAAAATTAATCAATATCTGTATGTTTAATTTTGGATAAATGCTGAAGAAAGCTGGTTGTACAGATAATTTGTAGATCACAGTGGGAAAAACAGAAAGAAAAATAAAACAGTGGCATATACCTGAAATTCTAGCATCTAGGAAGTAAAGTCTCAGGGATCTTGAGGTCATCTTGGACCACACAGCAAGTTCAAGGCTGACCCAGGGTGATCAACTGAGACCCTGTCTGAGAGCAAGGAGGAAGGTAGAAGAGATCAAAGGAAGATCTGACTGGAAAAATTAAGGGATCAGAAAGATGTCAGTACCAAAGAAAGATATAAAAATGGAAAAGTGAAGATTTTGTTTCAGAAGAAGGAAAAATTTAAGTTCTGTTCTCATTAAAAAAAAAAAAAAATCATGTTCAGACATGCTGGTAGAATTTCAAAGGATTACTCCTGACAAAGAAAAATTGGAGAATCAAAAGAAGCTGGTTCTGCAAGAAGGGAGCTAAAATCAAGCGTGCTGCCTCTCTCTGGATAAGCTAAGCAAGAAGAGTAGCAAAATGGAAACCCTGTAGCATCAAAATACGTGACTGTGGGATCCATGAACCGTCACTCGTCTAACAAGAACTGGCTCCGCAGCTTACCCTCATGACTGCTCCCTCCATGCACACACGGCAGCAGAGCAGATAGTGTGAAGGAATGACTCCGGGGATGTGACTGCCTAGGCTTGGATCTCAATTCTCCTGTCAGCCAGATGCACAGCCTTGAAGAAATTGCCTACCGCCTCTACCTATGCTTAGCTATAAACTCGATGACAAAAGCAGTACTCACCCCAAAGCCTGTTGTGGTCATTAAATGGGCTACACATAAGTACTTAGCAATGTCCTTGGACATGGCTACCACTCATTTAGTACTAGTTATAATTACTATTTTTATTACTGTTGTGAACCTTGTAATAAAAAAATTGGTACTGAGTTGGCTTGCATACCATTAGTACATTTTTACAAACCACTGCTTGCTCAATGAGCTATATTAATAACCCTCTCTCTTTTCTCAGACTATAAGGGGCACAGAGATGGTAAATGATAACAAGAATAATTATCAGTTGACATTTAAACTACTTGATAAGTGGATGAACCTGACCTTCCTACAGCAGCATTTTATATATATACATATACATATATGTGTGTGTGTGTGTGTGTGTGTGTGTATACACACACATATACATATAACATCCTATAACTACTTTTTATTTCATATGAGAAAAAAAGTTAGTGCAAGATTGAGGGTTTGGAATATAAATGCCTTATGGGTGCCAAGCTATCATCCATGCCAGTCAGTTAACTAGATATTTCCTATTGTGACTCAACATAAGGTAACTGATGTACCATACATTATACATTTTAAATAAGCCAGGCATGATAGCACAAGCCTATAATCAAATCAGTTCTGAGGTCAAGGCAGGAAGATCTCAAGTTCCAGACTGGAATGGGCTTCACTGTGTGTGTGTGTGTCTCTCTCTCCCCATCTTCTCTCAGTCCTCCATCTCAGAATAATAATAATAATAATAATAATAATAATAATAATAATAATAAATTTAGGCTTTAGAACCAATTTCCAACTCGTAGGTTAAAGCTAAAAAATAGTAAATTTTACAGGATAACTGTTATGATCTCTTGACAGATTAATGTCAGTGAAAGAGACCACCATTAGAGTTAAGGATTTTTTTCCTACTTTCCTATAATGCACATACGAAGGCTTAAAGATCATTCATAGGACTAGAGGGAAAAGGATAGGAAAAAAAAGAAGAAAGAAAGAGGAAGAGGGGAAAGAAAAAACAGTAGAAAAATGAAAGGAAAGAGTTGAAAGCGAGCAGTGAGCTCCGGTTTGAATCATTGCCTGAATGCCTGGCTTGTGATCAGGTACAACAATCTGATTTTAAAGAAATTGTGAATCCTGAAACTTAGGGTGGCAGTATGCTGCAGTAGAAATTGCATGGATGTTCAAATTTCAATGTCACTTCTTTCTAGTCTTACAAGAGTATTTTATCAATGAGAATTTTAATTTCTCAGCTATATATTACGAAGAAAAAAATCCCAATATAATGTTCTTAGAAATATTATTAATAATAGTTTCTAAGTAGAACCTATCCAAATGCCACCAGGAGCATCACAGTTAAACCTGGATGTTCCAGTCTCAGGAGCTGCTCAGCTCCAAGCAAACTGGGACAACTGTCCATCATAGGGACAGCGACAGCCCATGGTTGGAGAGATACAGGAGACAGAATCTGAAGCTGCCACTTTAGAGGGCCTTGATAAACATCTTGTGCTTGCTATGGAAACCCAAGAGAGGCCATACATTAAATAAACAGACTGATCCAGGACGAAGAATAAAAGCAAAATATATCCACCATGGGAAAACAGAAAACCAAGTCCCCACAAGTTCAAGGTAATCACCTGGTTAATTTAACTGCCTTCTAGAACAAAGTCTAACACTTCAGAGAAGATAAGTATATCTATCACACCTATTGTAAAAATGGTAGTGACTAGGAGACAAAAAAAAAAAGCATTTAATGACTAGGAGGCGGCAAAAGAGGTGTTTGTAAAAATTCAATTACCTGTGTGCTTTCTAATATGTATACTTTACTTAGTACTTCCATAAGAAGACAAAAGAATTACAGCAAGTATCCATTTACTATACTGAGTGGTATTTACACTGCCACTGAATGAAAAATAGTAGTGCTAACCATCACTGTTGTACATAAAGTTCTAAGTGGAGTTCTAAGTGAGATAAAATGCCCTTAATGATCCTACTGCACTGGGTTCTTGAGCTAGTACATAGCATAATGCTGTTTACAGTACTCACTAATATATTTAATGACTGCACATTTTTCTAATTTAGGGCACCTTACAGGGTTGTACTTAGACACTCGATTTTCTGGTGTCCACACAACACATCTCCTTATTATGCTTCTTCAACTTCTCTTGTTCTTTTAGTTTCTAAAAATTGATGTACCACTATACCTTGGAATATTTTATATCTAGCACTGTGGTCTCCTTCAGAAGAACAGCTAGATAGCAAGGAACTAACACACCAAAAAGACAATATATAAGATAACCAAAGCAAAAGCCTGCAGCTACCTGGGTCCAAAATAATCCTGGGCCACCCAGAGAGATACCTCTAGGGACGGCACAGATGCTGCCCAGTGTCACAGAAACCAAAGCTAAAACACCAAGAACAGCATTAGCTTCAAGCTCCCCTGTGTGTCATCTTTGGTGGCAAGCCTGACTCCTTTATTAGCAGACATACCTTTGAAGTATCTGGCAGCCTTCCATTCCCTACTCATATAATCTCCGCTTCATATCCTATTTGTTTCTCCAAAGACAATCTCTTCATCAGAAATGAGAGAATAAAGGTTGAGTAATCACAACAAATTTTTTTCTTTTCCCCACCAGGAGGATAAACCACAACTGGAATAGTAAAGCATGATAAAATGCTGCCAGTGACCATGTTGTAAAGAGGAAGAAATTCAGTCACTTACAGATACGGAGTTCAGCTGAGGACAGGTGATGGGGGAGGGTGGGCAGGAGGATTAAATCACTCATCTATTGTTCTAAAGACATCTCCATTTTAAATCCTTTCTCAAAGAGGCAGAATACAGGGTCATAACCTTTAGCACCCATTCTTTCCCCATTCATTCAATCAACAGCACAGTCTTACCTTGGTGTCTTCCAGGCATCCGTTTATAGAACCCCAGAGGAAAACAAAATCCAAAATCCAATGCTTAAGTCTTGTAAGTAGTAGCACAGTATTTGTATACAATCTGCCTACATTTATACCTCCTTTATACTGTAAATCATTTCTAGAGGATTTATATCACCGGACACAATGCAAATGCTATGTAAATAGTTGTTACATGATTTAGGAAAATAATGACAAGAAAAGAAATGCTATTCATGTACAATACACATGTTCATTTTCCCCATTTCTGCAGTTGAAAATGTGGATACAGAAGGCCAACTATACCTGCTAGAGACATTGTTCAATGCATATACAAGTATGTGTCAGTTCTTCTCCTATTATTATTTATGACAATAACACTATACAGAACATGCTTCTTATAGTGTAATCTTCTTCTCTCAGCATACATGGGAAATCATGTTACCATCCAAGAAGTAACACGTACTGTGTTTAAACTTTAAATCTATTTAACTACCAACCCTATTTCTTTGGTGTGCTAGCTAATTTTCATGTCAACTTGACAAAAGCTAGAGTCATCTGAGAAGGAGGAAACCTCAAGAGAAAATGCCTCCAACTAGACTGGCCTATAGTCAAGCCTGTGAGACATTTTCTTGATTCATTTTTTAACATGGAATGTTGCAGCTCACTACAGGTGGTGTCACTTCTGGCCAGGTGGTCACAGATTGTATAAAAAGCAGGCTGAGCAAGCTACAAGGAACAAAAGCTGGTAAGTAAGCAGCACTCCTCAATGACCTCTGTTTCAGTTCCTGCTCCAGGTTCCTTCCCTGACTTCCCTGGCTGATGGACTACAATAAGCTCTTCTCATGCCTCCAAGTTTTGGTCATGGTGTTTTATTTAACACAGTAATTGAAAACTGAACCAAGATACTTGGTGTCGATGAAAATTTGACCAGTCACAGTAATTCTCTTGTGAACAGATTTCTGTGCCAGCAGGGTTACTTTTGCTTTTATGGCTCTCAGGAAGAATCTGTGTCACTGTATTTTCTGGCATCTAGCCCTGTCTCATGACCTCCTCCTGTATTCCAAGGCAGTGCCACAGCATTTTCTCTGTGACTCTTTATCACATGGCCTTCTTGTCTCCTCACTGTAATCTCCTTCTCATAAGGACACTCAAACATACATCCCTCATCATAAAACCCTTAACTCAATCATATCAGAAGCTGCTATGAATAGCCAGGTACAGGACTGATGCAAACATATTGAGAGGAAAAGTATCTGTCAGAACCAAGACCAAGTTCTCAGCACAAAGGAGATTTATTTGCCCCAGAGGGACAGAAGGTAGGGAACAAGAAACAAAGACATGAGATAGAGGATGAGGGAGAAGAAGTATTTATTCCTGGGGGACAAAGGACTGCCTCTGGATGCAGAGGAGACAGACATGGCACATAGGAAAATGGTAGTTTTAAAGGTTTTAAGGGTTTATAAGGGTACAAGGGAAAACCCAGTATTAGGATGAAGTGTTTAATTTTAATTGGGCATGATAATTAGGTGAGCCAAAGGGGGCTTTTGATTTCTGGACTTCAGTTTTTTGATAGCTGGACCTTGGTAGTCAGCCTCAGGAGGAGGAAGTGGCCAATGAGGGAACAGACCTTGGGGGCTAGCTTTAGGAATGTAACCTAATGGTTCTTACAAAGGCAGAGGGAATTGGGGAGAAGGGCAAGGCCTGCCAGAGTCACCCTTACACTAGCCAGAGTCCCTTCTTCAAATATGCTTTTATTTCTGTGAGTAAATGATTAGAAATATCCAGAAGTGTTGCATCAAGATGGTGAGCATATATTTGAAGAGCTGCCAAACCATTTTTCAAAGTAGTTATTAGCACTTCGCCTCTTATACATGACATGAGATGTCAGCACATCTTAGACAACACTTGGTATTGTCAATTGTCTTCATTTGAAGCACGTTAGGGAACTGGTAGCATATGTCCTAATTAGTCTAACGTATATATCCCTGATGACGCATGACCTGGAACACCTTTTCATATGCTGTTTGATCATTTATATATCTTTATTAGAAACTTGTTTACTAAAATGTTTTGTCCATTTACAAATTTTTAGGTAGTGTCTTCTTAATTATTGAGTCATAATTTTTTTATTCTCCATTCTGATACAAGTTTTTGTCAGATGTATGTTGCTATGATATGAATGTTCCCCTTACAATTCATGTGCTTAATCCTCAATGTAGTAATAATGAGAGGTGATTAGGTTCATGGATCAATGTCTTTATTATGGGAGTGGGTTAGTTATTTGAAAAGTGAGTTTCTGATAAAAGGATGAAAATAAATCAACTTCTTTCTCTCTTTCTCTGCTCACGCCATGTTTTTGCCCTGTCATGACACTGTAAGAAGGAGGCCCTTGCCAGAGGCAAGCCCCTGTTAACTTTGTCTCCACAAGTATCAAGAAATAAACCTCTATCCTAAATAAATTATTCAGTCTCAGACTTTTTTCTCTTATAGTGCATGCTTTTTAATATTCTGAGATGTCTTTGTCAAATCAAGGTCACAAAGTAATTTGCACAGGCAAAGTTGAGAAGTACTAGTCTGTGGGGAATGTGACCTAGCTTTCTTAATTTAACCTGAGTTTCTGCCAGAGAAAAAATAGAGCACTAAAACTAAATTAGAAGTATAGTTAACTGGAAAAACAAGGATACAACCAAGAGCCGTAGACTGTCTGAACCATCTAGCTTCCAAGCTTAAGTGTAAGCAACTGTCAGGGGCTAGAAGAAATAAGCAGAGAAAGGTAAGGCCAGACGCTTTAAGTGCCATCCGCAGGGTGACAGGAGGAAGCAAACAGGACTGTCTCTCCCTCCCCCTCCGGTAGCAAACAGTATTAAATAAATGTATTAGTTTAACTGATAAAATGGGAAAAAATATTCCTCTTCTATGTGTGGAGGAGAGTGACCATTTTTGAAGCCACCACATTAAATAAACTTAGGTGGCAGTAATAATATTTATCCAATCTTTGCTTCCAACAGGGGTCAGACAGACTGAGCTTTCATTAAATGAAGGAGATGTCAGGAACACCAAATACTCAAGTTTCCTTAGCATCCTACACAAAGTGAGTCTGTTTCTTAGCTGTGGATAGGAGTCTACTTTGCAGATGTTATATTTAGCTTAAAGGAATCTCCGACACTGCTTCATGCAAAATATACAATATGTCCCAGCAGGTAAAACCACAAACCAGCGGGCCAGCAGGGAGTACCCTTCAGAGGGTTCAGCAGCATAGAGGGGCCAATTGTGTAGCTGAATTGACAACCCCAAACTAGTTGAATTAGCTGAGCCAGATTTTCTGCCATACCTCACATTTAATGAGTCTTTGTTCCCTTTTGCTAGCAAGTCTGTCCCTGGGGGGCGGGGGGGGGGGGGCCGGGACATGCTGCTCATTTCCCTACAACTCTGAGCTGCTTGCCCACATTAGGCTGGAGAAGCAAGAGAGCTAATGTTTTGGGGAGGATGTGTGCAAAGAATACTAGTCCACCTGCCTAGATGACTTTCTAGATTCAATGGCAAGGAGTAAAGCCTCTTCCTTGCACACTGCCTTCCAGCTTCCTGAGGGCCTGTGGGTAAAAGCAGCAGCTTCTAGATCCGGATGGCAGGCCTGAAATAGCAGCCTTGCTGCAGTTTTTGTTTAGTGTCTTTAAGCCTACATTTTCTCTTCTATAAGAGAGAAAATAATAGTAGCTACAAATACATTGTAAAGATTAAAGGTGATAATGTATACGAAAATGTAATACTTGCCACACATGGATTTCTTTTCTTTTTTTTTTTTTGGTTGTTTTTTTTTTCTGAGACAGGGTTTCTCTGTGTAGCCCTGGCTGTCCTGGACTCACTCTGTAGACCAGGAGGGCCTCAAACTCACAGAGATCCACCTGCCTCTCCCGAGTGCTGGGATTAAAGGCGTGTGCCACCACGCCCAGCAAAAGCACTTTTCTTATCATAACCTCTGTCACTAAATTTCACAGACTAACATAAAACACAAGTATCTGCAGTAAAATCAAGGATAAAAGTACCTTTTCTGAAGCCCATGTCTCTGAAGAAATGGATTTTCTTTTTGCTACTAGATCCAAATTTACTAGTAAAACAAAAAATGCTATCTATGCCAGGATTTCATAACTCTCTTGGTTGCTGCTCACTGTAAGAGGTATCATTTCACAACGAACTTGGCTTTTCTACTGATTAAGTCAGCTCTCTCTATTCTCTCTCTTCACTTGTATTTGTTTTTATCTTTGGAACTACATTTTACCATTCAAAATATAACTGAAGTTACCCAATCACTATTAGAAATCTCTAGGGTAGGACTGAAGGTACCATGGAGATCTGTAACCTAAACTGATTTTTGTGAGGATTTGTTGTTTTGTTTCCTAACTTTAGGGAGTGGAAGCAAAAGTTAATAGCAGATCCAGCATGAGAAATCCACCCGGAAAAGGCCTCTGCCTGGGCAGCACAATGCTTCACAGGACAGAAAGGGTGCCCTGATGCATTCCTTTGGTCTCTTATCTGATTACTATATCCTTATCAATAGAATTCCAACTCTTCAGGTGCAATTACTCTAAACAAGACAGTGAAAAACTGGGATTTGGAGAATGTGCCTTTGCCTAGAACTAGAGAGCAGAAACCCTGTCACCCAATCCAAACAGAATGAATGAATCTTTTCTTATCTATTGGCCAACTTGGTAGAGAGTTGTTTGTATTTATTAGGGTCCCAAAGGGAAGAGAAAAGAGATTACTCACCTTCTAGAATAGTAAACACTGGCCATTCAACAATCCTATACATATCTCTAATTAATAATAATATATTGAAACTAAGTTACAACAATCATGAAACAATCTTATCACCTGTATTTACACAATATTATAATATACTTAAAAACAACAATGAAAGAAATCAGACCCAAAAGTCTAATGCTGTTTGATTCCATTAATACAAAGTATGATCCCAGCACAACCAAAGTTTACCGTTAGAAATCACAGGTGTGGCTGTTCCTAGGGCTTCAGAAGTTGGGAAAGGAAAATGGGGCTTTTGGAGTACTAAAATGTTCTGACTCCGTAACAGAGAATTGGTCACACAGGTGCATTCCATTTGTGCAAATATACTGAGCTACGAGCTTACCATATGTTTGTTTTTCTTCTATGAAGTATCATAAACAATCTTGAGAAGTAAAGCCTTATATCATCAGGGGCTGGCTCATTGGTTGAGAGCACTGACTGCTCTTCCAGAGGATCCGGGTTCAGTTCCCAGCACCCACATGGCAGCTCACAGCTGTCTGTAATTCCAATTGCTGATACTCTCACACAGACATACATGCAGAAAAAATGCCAATGCACATAAAATAAAAAATAAACTATTAAAGAAAAAGAACACAGCTTATAGAAGTAAACCCTGAGACTTTGGTTAGTCATGTCATCAGTGGAAGGATTTTTCCTTCTAGAGCTGACATGCCGCAGGCCTCTGGTGAAATGTAGATGGATATGTGAGGAGCCAGGACACTGGTGGCTTTGGCATCTGACTATTGCTACCACAGACTTCTCTGAGATGTGGAGAGGCTACAAATCTCTCTGGGCTTATTCCTCTCTGTGATGATGTAATGAGAACTGTCCTCCACAGTCTTGGGCATTTGAGCACTTGGTCCCCAACTGGTGGTGCTATCTGAGTTTAGGTGCTGCAGCCTTGCTGGAGGAAGTAGTTATTGGGGGTAGGTTTTGAGAGAAAAGCCTCACTCCACTTCCAGTTCACTCTCTCTGCTTCTCACTTGCACCTGAGATGCGAGCTCTCAGCAACCTACTCCTGCCCACCATGCCTCATGTTAACAGCTATGCTTCTCCACCACAATGAACTCTTGCTCCTCTAGAACCATATGCTCTATAAGGTGGCCATGTTATTTTATCACAGCAGCAGAAAAGGAACTAATACACTCTAAGGCTAGAAGAAAAGGAAGCTGAGAGACTGTCTGAAATTGAGTTAGGTAAACATCTCTCATGGAAGTATTATTCTCAAATGAGCAAAGAAAATGAAGGAGGAAACTGCCAGTCTAACCGTTTGCAGGGATGTCTAAGATAGTTGAAGCAGGTGTCAAGATCACAAAAAGCAAGAGATTGCAGTCCAGAGTTCATCCAAATGGTTATTTCAATCATAGAAACATGTATTACTGTGTGACACAGAAATTCACAGATGCTGGAAACCAGAGAGAGTAGAAAGTGTCCTCAACCCACAACAAAGGAAGCACTGGTCACAGCACAGCAAGGTCACAACAGTCTGCCAGTGAGCGCTGGGGGCAGTTGTCTTTTCCTCTTTTTCAGATGTTGTGCCCTCAATAACCTGCCTCTAAACATAGAGAATGTCCCCTCATAGACACAGTTAAGTACACAGAATAATACTGTCCAGGTCAGCCAGTAAAAATGGAAGAAATGCTGAACTACACTAATCCCAAGTCTAATCAAATCTGAAACATTTCCAATGTTAAGGACTAGGAAACTGATTAAGAGCTACGCTAAATCAGTGATACTCTGATTACTAAACTCTTCACTCACGCAGCCTCTAATCTCAGATCTGGGTGTTTCATCTAGGAGCCAGTGCAGGGGGAATATATGTGTGTGTGTGTGTGTGTGTGTGTGTGTGTGTGTGTGTGTGTGTGTGTATATATGTATATGTATATAGATAGATACATACATACATATATATATATACATATGTATATACATATATATATATGTATATATATATATATATATATATATCCTCTTCTACCTATGACATTCGCTTTCTGTGAAATTCTCTGGGGAATGTCAGAGACTGAAATTCAGACATGCTAATACATGGTAGTTTGAATAAGAATGGCCCCCATAAACTCGTAGATTTGATACTTGGCCATTAGGGAGTGGCACTACTTGAGAGGGATTAGGAGGTGTGGTCTTGTTGGAAGAAGTGTGTCACTGGGGCTGGGCTTTGTCCCAGTGTCTCTCTCTTGCTGCACCTGTGAATTAGGATGTAGAACTTTCAACTCCTTCTCCAGCACCGTGTCTGCCTGAGTGCCATCATGCGCCTCATCATGATGGAGACGGACTTAACCTGTAAACTGTGAGCAAGCTCCAATTAAATTATAAGAGTTGATGTGGTCCAGGGTCTCTTCACAGCAATAGAACACAGACTAACACCATGTACAGTAGTCAGGTCTTTGCTACTATTTCTAACCAATACTCATGAAAGAATGATTCCACTGAAAGCTCAAGAAAAGGAGGTTGCTCAGTTCCAGCACTAACAGGGAAAAGGGTATTTGACAAGAATGTCTTAAGATTATGACAATTCTTTCCAGTTTTTCTTTGGTTAACTTGCTCAATCTATATCCAACAAATTGAGATAATAAACAAGCTTCAGAAAGCAGCCCATGCTAAGTGTCCGTGCTAAGAATGACCAAATCCATGAGTCCAAGTTGGCTAAGATAGAACATGGAAAGAAAACTAAATTCAAAATATAAACATAGAGGAATTACTAAGTGAACTAAATGAAGGAAACATGATACAACACTATGGAGCCTTAAATCCCAAGAGTTTTGCAAAGCACACAGGAAGCTGCCAAAAGAGTATCAATATATAAGACTGATGGATAACAGTGCTGGTCCATGGCTATGTCTTCCCAGCTGAACTGATATTCAGCTTAGAAAGGTTACACTTCAGGCCGGGCGGTGGTGGTGCACGCCTTTAATCCCAGCACTTGGGAGGCAGAGGCAGGCAGATCTCTGTGAGTTCGAGGCCAGCCTGGTCTACAAAGCGATCCAGGACAGCCAGAGCTGTTATGCAGAGAAGCCTTGTCTCGAAAAACAAACAAACAAACAAAAAAAAGAAAGGTTACACTTCAAATATTATTTTTCTTTAATACTATGTGGGATAGAACAGTCAGTAGAAAACCTGTTCAGTGAGCCAAGAAAATACCCTTTCTCTCATGTACAATACCATGTCACTGCTCCAGCCAAAACTGTGTGACCCGGAACACGGGAACAACTGTCTACATGCCCCCCCCATTTTGAGACAGGGTTTCTCTGTGTAGCCCTGGCTGTCCTGGACTCACTTTATAGACCAGGTTGGCCTTGAACTCACAGAGATCCACCTGCCTCTGCCTCCTGAGTGCTGGGATTAAAGGCATGTGCCACCACGCCCGGCCATTTCAGACAGCTGTGAACTGCCCTATGGTGCTGGGATTTGAATCCGGGTCCTTTGGAAGAATAGCCAGTGCTCTTAACTGCTGAGCCATCTTTCCAGCCCTCTACATACCTTTTTAAAGAGTCTTCCTGAGTCCTCACTGACTTGGACAAATCGAGGAATTATATTATTCAGGTAGATATCACTCAGGGTGGTGTGATCCCTGCTCTCCCGCTTCACCTGGTTTAAGAGGAGGTTCCAGCAGTTGACTGGAGAGAGAACATTCTGGTCCTTCCTGCAGAGAAATGGAAGGCAAAAAAATTACTATTACTAATCAGGCAGGGCCAGCAGCTATGATTATAGTCCATGTCACAGAAATCATAGTAATCAAAGCAGAAGCAGAAACAAATGTATCTCCCCTAAAGCCTACTGCTATGGTTTGAATGAGACATGCCCCCTGCCCCAGGCATATGGATTTTTGCACTTTTTGTACCCCAGCTACTATTTTAGGAGATTCGGCTTTGCTGAAGGAAGTGGGTCACTGTGAGAGTGAACCTTAAGGTCTATAGACCAATTATACTTTCTACCATCTCTCTGAGATGAGAGCCAACAGTAACCTCATACTCCCACAACCAAGGAGTCCCTGCCACCATGGGCCCTACTCTAACCATGAGTCAGCACTCCTATACCACTACATTTTTCCTTTTTGAAAAACTCCAAAAAGAGGAGAAAAACAAGAACAAGAAGAGGGAAAGGAAACACGGGGGAACAGTCAGGGCCATTTCTGAACACTGCATCTCTAGAGTGGTAAAAAGCTTCAAATGTGCTATCTTGGTTAAACTCCAGCAGCATTTCCTTTTCCTTTTTTTTTTTTTTTTTTAAAGAATCTTTAATTGCCAACATTTTAATGATTAGAAAACTGAAATTCATAGGCATTGTCACTCTCCCACCCTAATAAAGAGCAAAAGGAAATCAAGGGACCACAGTTCTGTATTGTCTGACTAGGACAAATCAGACTCTTTCTCCACAGTCTGTATCTTAATGTTTAGGTCACCTGGTTTATCATTAGGGTTAAAGGCAAGGTTAAAGATCTTTAATCAGCACTTGGGAGGCAAGGCAGGCCAATTTCTGTCAGTTCAAGGCCAGCCTGGTCTACAAAGTGAGTCCAGGACAGCCAGGGTTCTGTCACACAGAGAAACCCTGTCTTGAAAAACAAACAAACAAGCAAACAAACAAAATATCTTATCTATAGGAGGGGCTGGAGAGATAGCTCAGTGGTTAAGAGACTTGCTGCTCATGAGGAGGACCTGGGTTCAGATCTCAGCACCTATCAGTAGTTCACAACCACTCGTAATTCTGGCTCCAGGGGATCTGAACCCTCTTCTCACATCCATGGGCACTTGCACTCATGTACATAAACCCGTATATATGCACATACACATACTAAAACCTCTACAAGTTTGTGCACTGTAGAAGTTCATAAAGACAACTTTGAAGATCTCTGCCATTAAAAACCTACAGAAGACTCTCTAGTTCCATGGAACACATATAAAGAGGTTTCTGACATCATTGGCTGAACCATTATCTCATGCCTCATATAATTAAGAAAATAACTTTATTTAAATATGTGTATTCCTAATATTCATGCTTTGGCAGAGCCATAAAGCTCTAAACCTGTATGTTCACTTCAAATGAGAACAATGCAAATCCCAAAGCATATCAATTATCTGCTCAGTTTGCAGTGCTAATTTGAACAGACAGCTATATACCTTGAAGTTAGGGTTCTTTACGAAGAGAAAAGGGAAGTAGGATTCATTATTGTGCTACTTATCAAGGCATACTATGTGCCTGGGTTGGCTGGACCCTTTACATCGCTGTTTAAACCCTACCTCTAGTCAAGAGGTGATCTGAAAGTTGAGGAGAGGCAAAGCAAAAAGAAATATTAAAGCTTTGTCTAAGGGACACAACTAAAAATTGGCAATGCTGAGACGGAGCAAGCCTGTAACCGCAAAGGGTGCTCTCACCACTGAAAGGAAGCAAACTTGAGAATTCATTTCTCTTCCTTCCCTCCAGTCAGACTCTGGGCATAAAAATAGTGAGTTGAAAGGAGCACTATCTCCATTCAGAGCTGGAGGCTGTCAAGCAACTGTGACCTGGAAAGCTAGGAGCTCAACTCAGAAGTGTTTCAATTCTGCAGTAACAACCATTGACAAATAACACCACTACACCTCACTGGGCTTCAGAACACTCAAGAAAGCAAATCACGTATTTATCTAACCAGTAACTCTTTTAGTCCAAACTAAAACTGTTCTAAGCCTGTCCCCTGCCTTCTCCCATCATACTTTGTCACACAAGATGACCAATGTTAAGTACTAACCATTAACCATTATGACCATTACCTTTCTAGGGAAATAAAAAGATTTCTGTGGAAATTTAAAAGTATACTAGCTAAGGGGGTAAAGATATATATATATATATATATATATATATATGACTAATCTATTCTCTTTAAAATGTTTAGCATGGGATGGTGGTAAATAGAAAACAATCCTAAATTCACAATGGTGATAGATTTAAGCACATGTACTCAATGATATCTAATCTTCCTACTGCAAGGAAACTTTGAGAGTGATCCCCAGATCAGTTTTAGTTAACAGTATTCTGAAAAACATACACATTTTTTAAAAGTACTATTTAAAATTTACTTATGTTTATTTTATGTAAAGTGGTCTTTTGCCTGCATGTATGCCTATGTGAGGGTGTTGGAACCCCTGGAACTGGAGTTACAGTTTTGAGCTGCCAAGTGGGTGCTGGGAATTGAACCTAGGTCCTCTGAAAGACTAGCTGGTGCTCTTAATGGCTGAGCCATCTCTCCAGCCCCTAAAAAGTCTATTTAAGCTGAGTGTGGTGGCACATGCGTTTAATCCTAGCACTTGGGAGGCAGAGGCAGGCAGATTTCTGTGAGTTCAAGGCCAGCCTGGTCTACAAAGCAAGTCCAGGAAAACAGCCAGGACTATTACATAAAGAAACGCTGTCTTGAAAAACAAAAACAAATAAAAAAGTCTGTTTAAAGAGGGCTGGCAATATGATTCACTAGGTAAAAGTTTATACTTGCCATGTAAACCTGATGACCTGAGTTCATTCCCTAGATCCCATAGTAGAAGGACAGAACTGACTCCCTGAAGTTGTGCTCTGACCTCCCATGTGTGCTGTGACATGCATGTATACACATATATAATGATAATTTTAAGATACAGTTTTAAATTTTTAACATTTTTTAGGTCGTTTCTCTTGGTAAAATATCCATGTCCTCAGTAAGTACACAATATACCAGGCTATTCCACACAGTGTTTTATTTTATTTTATTTTATTTTTTTTTTGTGGCTTTTCAAGACTGGGTTTCTCTGTGTAGCCCTGGCTGTCCTGGACTCACTTTGTAGACCAGGCTGGCCTTGAATTCACAGAGATCCGCCTGCCTCTGCCTCCTGAGTGCTGGGATTAAAGGCATGTGCCACCATGCCGGGCAATTACAGACAGCTGTGAACTGCCATGTGGGTGCTGGGATTTGAACTCCGGTCCTTTGGAAGAGCAGTCAGTGCTCTTAACCATTAAGCCACCTCTCCAGCCCCTTCCATACAGTTTTTAAGGGGAGTGGTTTTATGAGACCCAAGTTTACAATTGGTTTTGATCCATTTCTTATAAGAGTATATGGATGGGTTGGTGGTCTGTGCTGGGTTCACGGTAGACCATGGGTAGCTAGGGAATTGAGACTTCAATCTTGCCATTTCATTATCTGATTGTTACAATGCTTATTATAAATGTTAGGATTCACGGGCTGGAGAGATGGCTCAGCGGTTAAGAGCACTGACTGCTCTTCCAGAGGTCATGAGTTCAATTCCCAGCAACCACATGGTGGCTCACAACCATCCACAATGAAATCTGGTGCCCTCTTCTGGCCTTCAAGCAGAACACTGTATACATAATAAATAAATAAATCTTAAAAAAAAAATGTTAGGATTCACATAATTAATATTTGTAATGGAAACAGTCCCTATGTAATATTACTGACTTAATTTTAAAACAAAATATTATTGTTTTGCAAACACCTAAATCAATATGAAATTATACCAAGAGTATAGCTTGTATGAATTAAAATAAAATTTTTGGAGGGGTGGCAAGAGCGTCTATGGATTGAACCAGTGTCTTGCACACGCTAGGCAAGTGCTCTACTGCTGAGTTATGTCTCCATTCTGCGGGACTTTGCTAATAGTGAGAACCCAAATCCAAACCAGAGACAATATTGATGATAAAACCACACAAAACTACAACTCTTACTCTGGTATCAGTATTTTTAGCTCATAAACACAGTCTCATTGTTCATAATAATTGATTCTAATAAACTCTAAAATTCTCTACTTTAAAAGTAATATGCACACACACTCGCACACTACTTTATGTATTCCATAGATAAACACACGCACACTACTTTATGTATTCCACAGATAAAGTGTTTAATTTAAAAGCAAAGTCTATGAGCCAGGCACAGTGGCTGTAATATCAAAACTCAGGTAGTAGAGGCATAAGTATCAAGAATCTGAAGTTAGGGGACTGACGAGATGGCTCAGCAGTTAAGAGCACTGACTGCTCTTCCAGAGAACCTGGGTTCAAATCCCAGCACCCACATGGCAGCAGCTCACAACTGTCTGTAACTCAAAGATCTAACACTCTCACACAGACATACATATAGGCAAAACATCAATGCTCATAAAATAAAAATAAATACATTAAAAAAAAAGAATCTGGTTAACCTGGGCTGATCAGGGGGACACACAGAAGAACTGTCTCAACTGATACACCAGCAGACACAACAGCATTATCATGTATTTTGCTTTTTTCCAGGAGCTGCTGATCTCTTAACACTATTACAGCTTTCACACAGTGCCTAGGGTCATCTGGATCTTCAGTATTTCTCAGAGGATATCCTCTTACAAATAGATATTTTATTTCTTTTTAGGCAATATTGGGGCAGGAAAGGTAAAGAAGATATGGAAGGAAAAAGAAGTACACTATACAGGCAACTTCCCTAGCCAGCAAGAACAAAGCGGCAACACACCTCACACTAGAAAATAAGCAAGTCAGCAAGACATGCTTTCCTAGGAGTGTAGCAAGTCTCTGGTAGGATGGTTTCCTGCTCTAGTAGTTTTGCAGATTTATTTGACTTGGAGCCCATGAAACTGGGAGAACTTCATTTGGTTAGGAGATTAACATTTGTCTTTATATCTTTTCCATCTAACATTTGTTAGTACAGTGTCTTTGCTTTCCTGTCCTCTCCCAAATCCCTCCCCCTAACCCCCAGTCTCAGGTTGTATAATGCCTGGACATTTAAAGAAAAGGATCTGCATCCCTTAGGAATGTGCTGGAACACAGCTGTGAACCTCCTTAAAACCGATGCCTAAAAAGTAAATAAAATATTCAAAAGTGTTTTCCTTACTTAAAACATTTCAAGAAAATACTACAGTGTGCTGCAGAAGAGATGACTTTAGTCAAAAGAAAGGAAACCCAGAAAGCCATAAGCCAGTGTGCACCTACAGAAGAGACTATCACTGCAAAGGCACTGGAAAAGATAAACCTGCACAACTGAATTGTCAACATTAACTTGAAGACACGAGCCCAGTTTTCTCCCTCAATAGAGATGTCACACCTATGGATACTCAAACACTTAACAACAAATGACTAAAAGGATTTCTAAGATGGCCAAGATATAAGGCAGTCCCATAATCATAAAGTCTCTGCATTATATACTACACCCATATTTCCTCTAGTTGTTTCAATAAGCTCACACACAGAATAAACACTTGTTCCATCAATTTCCTACCAGCTCATCTACAAAATGGACAGTGCCCATCTAGCTTGTGAGAGATCTTCAAAAGATCACTGCTAAGATCCCAGAAGCTCCTCCAGTGTGGGGGATTAATTGATGGCAATTAATTAATAATGACCACATTTATGGCTCTGCAGAGCACAAGCTTGGTGTTAGTGGATGGCTTGAGTTTCTGCATTGCTATACTGAGGTTTCCTTCTGGGCCAACTGTCTATTATTTGCCCTTCCTCATGGCTGTTGTTGTAGACCAGCTAAGATGATAGATGCAAGAGAACTTTAGCAACACATAACACTATGCAAATGTAAGAAATATTATTATTTTGATTTCCAAACAAACAAGGTCTTAGCTTTCATCCATTTCCAACATGTTCCTCAACAGGCACCAGGCCACAGTCAAGAGCGTAGCCTGCTAAAAGTACACAACCCGGAGCAAATCAGTTGGGATAAGGTGGTGACAGGCAATTAACCAAGCAGCTGCATGTCTCTGGGAAGACACGAGAAAGATAACAAAAGGAAAGCAGAGTTCAATATTTCACTATCCTTTCCCAAAGAGACAAGGTAGAACAATAGTCCTGTGTGCCTCAGTGGAAAATGTGTGCCGAGGCTGACAAGAGAGAATTCGAAGGGAGCCCAAAATCTCAGCAGCACCAGCAACTTGAAAAGCCTCCACCCCATAGCACAATCCCTATCAGACCTGCCAATTTCAAAAAGCTGGCAATTATCAATGCATCTAAGAATACAATTTCTCACTTCTAGATACCAGTTCTGTGATGATAGACAAAACTCTGAATGAACTAAATTCATCATTCGATATGTTATTAAGTCTCCAATGAGAAAGATAAAAATAAAAAAGTTTGTGCTCGTTTAGTGATGGTTTGACAGCAAACCAGTAATGAGAAAAAAACCGAATGCAAAGAAAAAAAAAAGCAAACCTAAATTCCCTCCTGGAACCTTGATTAAAATGAAATGAACTAAAGCAGCCAAAGAGATTATTTTATTCAGATGAGTGTTATTAGCCTTTCTGGCTTATTTTCCTCATTATGCATTTTGCTGACGCTGGCAGAAAGAGGCAAGCTCGATAGAGGGAAAGCTGCAGCGGATTTGTGGTCTGACAGTGCCGTGCATAAAAATCAGACCCTTGCTGACCCAGATAAGCCAGAGGATGGATTGGATTTGCTAGGAAAGGTGTTAAAGGGAGGGGAGAATTTAAAAATTAAACCACGAAGACAGAAACTGACTTAAAAAGATTCTGCCTGTAATGGTGGCTGCTGGTTGTGTGACACAGTAGTACAGTGGCAGCTTGGAGGTACCTTTCAAAAATAGGCAGAAGACAGGGGGTGGGCACACTTCTCTGGATTTATCACAGCTGTGGCTTCAGCTTTGCCAACAATGAGATCAGAGTAGGAGAGCTCAGAGACAGGAACAGAGAGGTACCCAAAGCAAAACCAACATACATTATGTGTGAAGAAATAAATAAGCTTTCAAAATTTCAAGTTAGGGCCACATGCTTGCCTAGATAGAAGATAAGAAAGGATTCAAGAAGCTGTGTATGTGCCTTCCTCAAAACAGTCTAACTGTCCCCTCCAATCAGGTTTGTGGAAAGAGCTACAGTGATTGGGATTCTTGTAGCTCTGGAGCAGTCCCATGGAGCTCAGCTAGAGCCTTGGGAGAGAGGCATGCCCAAGAGCTGAGAGCTTTAGGAATTTGCCTTTTAAACCCTGCTCTGTGGACTAGGGCTAAAAGTTTATCATTCTTGTTTCTTATATCAATCCATGTTTGTGGTCAACTCAGATCTAAGACATGGATTATTTCTCCTAAACTGTCCTTGATGGTGAAACCCACATCTAGCTTATGCTGGTCTCATTGCTTGCGTGTAAACAGATATAGACGAGCCTACTGGAAAGTCTCATGCGACTGAATTAGAAGGTTGGTCTATGCACAGCTTTCTTTATGGCTTCTGCAGACTTAGGGCCTCCCTCTTCTTTACTCAACTCTCCTTGTACCCTGTAGGCTTGATCTAAATACCAGAGAACATAAACTATGAACTCAACTTGTATATAATCCATACAAAGTCATTTGAACATTAGACAGACCCTTCTCAAGGCACACCAAAATAAGCAATGATCAATAAATATTAGGCATAGTTTATGCCTATAATCCCAGAATTTGGGAGGTAGATGCTTGAGGGTCACTGCAAGTTCCAGGCTAGCTAGAACTATACAATGATAGTCTGTCTTAGAAAAAGGCAGTGATCACATCAAAAGGCCTGAAGTATAAATAGTCGACAGAACTAAAATATAGCCAGAGAAAGACACAGCAAAAATATGAGCAATGACCAAAGACCACAAAATCATATAGCTCCTCAGTTGAAAAAGTTTATAAGAACTGACTGCTATTACATTTTTCAGTTGGATCCACATGTTCTATAGAAAGATCTGTGAACAATTCTACACTTAAATCTTTAGTTTTTCCTTCTCTGCTTAATTAAGATGTCACCAGAAGCCCCATAAATAATGGGGCTATATAGAGAAAACCACAGATGTGTTAGCAGATTTTTTAAATAAATAAAACCTTGGAAGATGATTGAGGCACACTGTCTGGCTCACTCCTGGGCATTCATGCTAGGGAAATAAATACTTATGTGTGTGAAAATAGAATTGCCATTCTAAAAACCACACACTTATTTCAAGTCACCAAACGCCCCCTTTAGGATCAGGTCTTCTCTCAGGCACCAGGCACAAGTGCAGAAATTTGATCTATAACCAGTAAGTGACCTGTTGCCAGCCAGAAGGAGTTAAGCATGCCAAGTACTAACAACCTGTTAGTAAGAAAGGGCATCCACAGGTTATCTGTCTTTTCTAATGCATGTCCTTGGGACAAGGAGTCCTTTTACGTGACTAATGATAACAGTGAGGAATAGTTTGAAGTCAAAGCTAAGCAGAACAAAGCCATGCAGTCCTCAGGCAGCTTCATATGTCATTACTACTTACCATGTGTTGTAGCTCATGTTTACTTTCTGAGTAACTGTTGAGTGACCGAGTCTGTATCCTCATTGGCTCCAAACCCAGGCATATTATTAGCCAGGTTAATACTTTATTAGTGAAACTTTAAATGGCTGGGTAGTGTAAGGATGTCCTTGTCAGTTTCCAGGTTACTAGGTCAAATTTTGAGTTCAGATCCTTATGGAATTTGGATGAATAATGACTCTATCCCAGTTCGAAAGTACACTGTACAAAGCACCGCACCCCAAGACCCAGATTCAGCCCTGCTGCTTGACAGCCAGGTCATCTTAAGTGGCAAACATACTGTGGGCTTCACATATTCTTTTCCTGTTTGAAAATACAGACCTGATGCCTAGGTCATTTGCCTTCTACTAAGAGTAAGTCAAACAAGGTGACAACCCCTTTCCCAGCCATGGTCAACGTTGTTGTCACTTGTTACACTTTTACTGTTGCCTGACAGCCCAGTCAGTGAATTTGTACTTACAAAATGGCTTCAGTAAAGCTGTAATTTTCCCAAAGACAGACACAGAAACTTCTCAGGTCTTCATTTAAATATTACAATGAATTATGTCTGATACATTTAGACTATGTCGGTGCACTAAACAGGAGTATGTTTTGCTACTATTAACTTATCATCTGGTTCTAGGGAAATTCCAAGCTCAGTAAATTGCTGTGCCCAACCTTGCCCAGACTTGAAAACAGAAAAGTTTAAAGTGTAAAGAGAAAAGCCAGAGGGTACAAAAAAAAAAATAGAATCATGCAATTCCAGAAGTGGAAGGGACTTTCAAGATGGTGTAGAGTCTAAACCAAACCCATCATTTTCCATGGGAGGAAAATGATACTCAAGGATCTTGAGGTCATACAAATAGTGGTGGAACAAGACAAGAGCCCAGGTCTGTTGACTGGCAGCCATTTTCTTATTTCATTGTGGTGGTTGCTGCATTTCAATCAGAAAGCCTAACTTAGTGTCTACAAAGACCTAGTGCTGAAAGAGTTAATGGACAATGCTTGGCTCCCCAGAGCACAGAGCTATTCTAAGACAACACATAACAGGAATACCAAGGGTCCATGAACCCAGAGGGAGCAAAGCTGCTGGTGACTAGTGGCGCCAGAAAACATGTTGACACACTGCATGTGGTCATACATGAAAGGCAAGTGAAGAGAAGACAATTTTGAATCCACCCATTCTAATTTGGGACTGGCTCTAGGCACCTACTGGAGAGTTTTGCTGTACCCGGCCACTCAGTAACAGGACCTTTCAGTTCCTTCATTCTCTATTCTGTGGCTTCAGTTAAAATGATTTCTGCTGCATAAGAACCCTAACAGACATTTAAAAAAGAGAACTGTCAAGACACAGTAAGTAAGATCCAGGAGGTACTGTAGATGATTAGGGCCACTCTGAAATGGAAGATTCTCAAGCAGGATTTGAATCCTGTATCTACCATTTCTAAGCTACTATGTGAATTGAAACTTTGGACAGCCAGGCTCCTAAGTTCCTAAGAGAGCCGGTTCTCTGGGTGACCCCAAATTACCTTGCAACAGAATTACCTGGAGTGCTTGCTTAAACTGTGGACTGGAAGCTGGGCATGGTGGCACACGCCTCTAATCCCAGCACTTGGGAGGCAGAGGCAGGTGGATCTCTGTGAGTTCAAGGCCAGTCTGGTCTACAAAGCGAGTCCAGGACAGCCAGAGCTGTTACACAGAGAACCCCTGTCTCGAAAAACCAAAAAAACAACAACAACCACAAAAACCCAAAAGTCTGTGGACTGGAGTAATGCCCAGGAATCTTCCTTTTTACATAATCATTCCAGGTAATTCTGCACACTGCAAAAACACTTTAGAACTAATGTTCTTACAGGAATGTTTTTCAATCTATGTGATATGAGTCACTAGCTGAAATAATGACTCATTTAAAATTAGCATTCTTCTCCCTAACTCCCCTAGAAAACAGTAGAGCAGAATAACAGAAGGCAATAGAAAATGTCCTGGGGCTGGCAGGATGGCTAGCGATTAAGAGTGAGTACTACTCTTGTAGAGGACACAAGTTTGGATCCCCCCATGTCAGGCAGCTCAGAACCCCCTGTATATAACTCCATCAGAGGCCCTCTTTTAGCCTGGGCAGGTACTATACACATGTGTATCTACACAGACACATTAATTCAATAATAAATATCTTTTAAAAAGAAAATATCACAGAATGTATTATATATAGCAAAATTTAACTTTGTTTCTGAAAGGGATGTTCTCAGCTACTTAATAATATAAATGGACACTGCCTTCTATTTTTCTGTTCTTTTGTTTATTTGTTTTGTTAGTTGCTTGTTTTAATCAAGGTCTCACTATGTAACCCAGGCTAGCTTAGAATTCAGGTTCCCTGCTTGACTTTCTCAAGGGGGCAGATTGCAGTTGTGTACAATCATGGCTGACGTGTGTGTGCGTGCGTGCGTGCATGTGTGTGTGTATTCCTGAGTAGACCTGTATGTTCCAGCTTACAGTAGAGTTTAGAAGTTAGGTGGATGATCCTAAATTCCAGGAGAAGATTAAATATCCCAGCTCCTTTTAAGAATCTGAGCCAGACGTGGTGGCGCACACTTTTAATCCCAGTACTTGAGAGGCAGAGCAGGCGGATCTCTGTGAGTTCAAGACCAGCCTGGTCTACAAAGTGAGTCCAGGACACCCAGGGATACCCAGAGAAACCCTGTCTCGAAAAACAAAATCTGAAAATTCTCTTCCAAGTAATTTCTTCCAAATTAGAAGTGAGGGAGAAAGGAGGAAGAAAAGGGGCAGGTAGAGACAAGTGGACCCTGGAAGCATGTTCAGCCAGCTAGTCCAGCCAAAATGTCAAGCTCTAGCTAGGTCCAGGGAGACCTTGCCTTGAAAACAAACAAATCAGGTACCAAGTGATAGAGAAAAATACCTAACACAGATCTCTAGCCTTCAGATGCTCATGTATAGAGGAGCACCCACCACCCCCACTTCCCACACAGCCACACCCACATGCACACAGGAAAAGGAACTGGGAAGAGAGAGAGAAACCATGGACAAATCTAATTTCCATGTAAGTACAGAGTTCCCTCAACTTCTGGAAGCCCATTCCCTAAGAACCACTTTTCATGACAATCCCTACAAGCATTTAGTGTTCTGGTCCCAGTGGGCATCCCATAATTACCAAGTTTTGCACTATCTTCTTGCCGCTCATAGCTGACAGCCAATGTCTTTGTTGTGTGTTTCCATGATAAACAGTCCCACTATGTTGATTTCTTTTTATATTTACAATGACTAGACATGTTGAGTTAAACAACCTTCTAAAGATTATGGGAAGAAAGTGGTTGGCAAATTTCAAGAAGAAAGATTTTGAAAATAATGATGTGAGTTTGCTGTCCATGGAAAGTGTCTGCACACACGAGGCAAAGCAAGCAGGCAGTGGAACTGGCTCCTTTTTGCACCCTATATATAAAATCATAGAAAAGCACTTTTGTTCTTAAGTGGGTGACTTCTTGACCACTGAGAGAGCTGAACCTCATCTCCTTTACATGATCAAAAGGACACAAACTACTTACAAACAGCACAATCAGAAAAACATCAGCATCTCCAGCTTAGCTGTCAATAGTGCCATATAAATGGTTTAAATCCATTAACATGTGGAGGGAATAAAAATGGAGTGAGAGTTTTAGGAACTAGCTTTTGCTAAGGAAATCATACAGAGGAAAGACAGACAATGGTAAGGGATTATGAGGGAAGAGGAAGGGGGGAAATGGGGGAATGGAAGAGGGAGTGCCACTGAGAAGACAGAAACCAAACCCCAAAACTATTCTGAAATTTCCTGAGTAATTTGTGGTCAGGCTGTAGAAATCAGCACAGCACCTGAAGCTTTGAGCCCATCTGTTTTTGAACTTCGGCTGCAAAAGATTCAGAACAGCTGGGAACAGCAGCACTGACCAGGTTACAGCTATCTGGAGGAAAAAGAAATAAAATGAGTGTGTGGGAGGTAGAGGGATGAGGGTTTAGGCATAGGATGGAGAATCCAGAAGCCATCCTCAGGGACAAGGAAGATAACCAGGTCAGAATTAGTGAAGAGTTGTCAGAGAAGCCATTATGTCTGGGTAAAGTAAGCTAACAAGGAAAAATAAGGGGCATTAAAAAAGGGAGTTAGGGAACAGTCCAGCAACCAGAGTTAAAATTCAGTAGGGTTGGTTATCCATGGAAGTTCGTCCTAGACCAGAACAAGACTGCAAAAAGTCTAACGTTAAGCATGTGACATGAGGTGCTGGTAAACGGTCTACACAATCATAGCACAAATCTGAGATAAAAACCGGACTCTGGCTCTGGTTCCCTAACTGTAAAAGAAGTAACTGCCCAGAATGGAGGCAGAATGTAAGAGTCATTTAAGAGAAACTGGCAGCGGCCCACATCCATAGACTATCTTGTCCTAGAGTCATAGTTGATTCAGAAACAGGGAGACAAATCAACAGACAGCCATCATCTGTCTTATGACCCGTCGCCGACTTATGCTGACATCCTGATATAACCTACGTCCCTTGCTCTTGGCTGTCCTGGAACTTGCTTTGTAGACCAGGCTGGCCTCAAAATCAGAGATCTGCCTGCCTCTGCCTCTGAGTGCTGGGACTAAAGGCGTGCGCCACCCCGACAGCTTAAGCTTTTTCATCTCTCATCAAGAGAAAGATTTGGAAGTGAGAATGTTAATCAAGCTCGCAACCTGGAGAAGAAAAATTAAATATAAACAGAATTTTATTTCAAATAAATAACATAGCCACAGTGAAAGTCAAAGGCTTGAAGGAAAAGGTAGTAAGGAACAAGTTTTTAACTTGTTTTGACTGGAAACAAAATCTTGAATACTTTAAGCTAGAATTAAAATCAAGTCAGTATTTTTCAGAGGTGTGAGTTAGCAATTCTGAAACCATGTTCTGTACAGTCTAGGACTGAATAACTAATTAAATATATTATGAATAATAGGACCAGATTCTTTACTGTTCAGAGAATTACAAATATGGAAAGTGAAGACATTTAAATAAAACATGTGGCATTAGAACAGAACTAAAGACTAATGTGAACTCACTCATAGGTTTTATAAGAAGAGATAGTCTCTAGGTTAATGATGGCTGAACTTAAAAGTTTTTTTACTGCACAACGATGTCAAACAATAAGCACTCAGTAGAAATTGTATTTCAAATTTTGAATTTTAATCTCTTCCTGGATAGCCACTGGCAGCGTGACTCCCTGGTGATTCTGGGCAGTGGCGAACGTGTGATAATACTCCAAAGTGTGCCTTCCTGCTAAGTTACGGAGCTTATTAGGTTAAGTGTATTAAATGCACTATCAATTTATGATATTTCCAGCTTACTATGAATTTATCAGAATGTAACCTCATCATAAGCAGAGGAGCATCTAAATATAAATGAAGAAAAAAAAGTGGACCTACATCTGTCTGCTACCTTTGCTGACAGAGACTATAAATAGTTAAACTCTAGTAAAAAATACCACACATAAGCAACCATTGTTTCTATATTTAATTCCATATTAAATGAAAACCAGGACTCTCTAAAGAAAGAGCTTTCTAGAGCAGAAACAAGGAAAGTTCAATCTGAGCCTGAACCTGAACCATCTTTTTTTTTTAATGTTTATTACTTCAAGTTACATCTCCATCACAGTGCCCTCTTTCTACCAATCCAAGTCCCACCCTCACAACCTCTTCCCCCTCTCCCTCCTATCCTACTCCTCTGGAGTGGGGTGTTCCTACATATCAGTCGTCTCCCCCCCAGCCTGGACCATCTTATGCTATACAGTATGAAAGTGCTCAAAGAAATGAGAAAAAGTCATGTCATAGTGATGCAGGATTCAGCCTGAAGAGACTCCAATAATCAAGTATAGGACACCATGAACCTAAAGATAATAAAAATATTAATGGATCATAAACTTCTGAAGGAAACAGAAATCTACCAGCCTATACTGATATAAATAACCAGACCAAAACAATGGAAGTGGTGGGAAAGCACTTGCTTCTACAAAATTACACCTGAAAAATGTAGATGGAATCAGAAAAATTGGAAAATGACTTTTTGGTAACCATCCTTCTCCTCCAATAGACTGGAGTACCAATCCACTGGTATTTATACTAGTGATTAGTACTACTAATTTGGAATATCAAAACTATTGGTATTTATACCCAGGCTTAAAAGCATGTCTCCACATGTCCTTTAATTTCAAAGCACAAAACTGAATACCTTTAAGAATTACATCAAAAATAGAGAAACCTGAGCGTTAACCAAATGACCAAAGTTAGCATTACAAGTAACAGAGCAAATCACCAGCAAGTGACTCCTAACATGGCACACTGAGAGGACCATGACAGTAACCTGTGTGGCTCTCCTACCAAAGCTTACTACCTGAGTCAAATCACAGATGATATTATCAGAAGATTAGAAATAGAAACTTAAGGGTGGTGGTGGCACACATCTTCACTTTTTTTTTTTTTTTTGGTTTTTCAAGACAGCGTTTCTCTGTGTAACAGCCCTGGATGTCCTGGACTTACTCTGTAGACCAGGCTGGCCTTGAACTCACAGAGATCCGCCTGCCTCTGCCTCCTGGGTTTGTGCTGGGATTGAAGGCGTGTGCCACCACGCCAGGCAAACATCTTTAATCAAAGCCCTTGTGAGGCAGAGGCACGAGAATCTCTGAGTTTGAGGTCAGTCTGGTCCAGAAGGGCCAGCACTACACAGAGAAATCCTATCTCGAAGTAACAACAACAACAAAAACAAAAATTCATCCTAGAGGGCTGGAGAGGTGGCTCAGAGGTTAAGAGCACTGACTGCTCTTCCAGAGGTCCTGAGTTCAATTCCCAGCAACCACATGGTGGCTCACAACCATCTATAATGAAATTTGGTGCCCTCTTCTGGCCTGCAGTCATACCTGCAGACAGAACAATGTATATGTAAAAAATAAATAAATCTTTAAAAAAAATTCACCTTAGAAATAGCAAATTAAGCAGTAATTTTTGGGTCAAATGCTCAAAAAAAGGTCAGTGTAATAAAATACAAAGACTTGAAATTTACTTTGCATTAAAAGACATTTAGAGATAAGACAACTTTTTTTTTTTTTTTTTTGGTTTTTCGAGACAGGGTCTCTCTGTGTATCCTTGGCTGTCCTGGACTCACTTTGTAGACCAGGCTGGCCTCGAACTCACAGTGATCCACCTGCCTCTGCCTCCCAAGTGCTGGGATTAAAGGCGTGCGCCACCACCGCCCGGCGAGATAAGACAACTTAATGAACTACACAATCTTGAACTTTCCTCTGCCAACAGGACTTTTCAAATAATTGGTAAAATCTGGATGACTATGGGTTAGACAGTATCAGGTGATCTTTTGACAAGTACACTGAGATTATGGTAGAAAACAGGTGTAGTTTTAGCGGACACCCAATGACGTGCATTGGGATAAAGAGTACCATGTTTACAACTTACAGTGTTCCAAGAACATAAACACTGTAAATTGCACATGAAAAGAAAAAGAAGTATGTAAAGTGAATGTGTGCTATATTCACCTTACTTTCAATCTGGGTAAAGTGGTCTATGATATTTTTGTATTATGCTTAAATTTTTTCTATAATTATAAAATATGTCAAAAAATTGTCAAGGGTTCCATTCTGGAAGAAAGTGAAGTCATTTTCCTCATCTCTCCTTTGGCAGCAAGTATATGTTACTTTGTTTTTCGAATAAGCCTATCTCCCACATGATAACATGAGCCTCCTGAAGAGGGGGAACTCAGTCATTTCTATGATTCCAGAACCTGTTCTCTGTTGATGATGAAAAGGAAGCCAAGTGTTTATTTGAGTGGCTAAAACCAGCCCTCAACAATTTTGGTTCTTCATCTTGAACTCCAAGTCTGATCAGAACACAAAAATGTACATACACATACTTACACTATTTCACATTAATCAGTAACCCCCATTAATTAAATGGCAGCTTATTCCTCTAGGTATATTTCATTCCTGGCAGAACCCTGGCATATAGTAAGTGTTCATTAATGTTTGCTTAAAGAACAAGCCTACTGTTGGGGTTCAGACCCGGGCAAGCAACTGAGGTACATATTTGACATACCAAAGTAGACCCACCTCTAGGTTCTCCCAGCATCCCTCAGTCCCTACCTGGTACATACAGGGGAGGGCTGGCATACCCACCCTCTACCCTAAACTTTCCAGTTCATGGGCTGGGTTTCCCCTCACTCAGAAGCTCTTTCCTATATAATCCAGACATTGTGGTCTCTCTCTTTCTCTCTGTATCTCTCCCTCTTTCTCCTCCTCCTTCCGTTTCCCCCCCCCCCCCCATGGTGGCTTCCCTTAGCCCACAAACAACACAAAGATTTTCAAAACAGTTGTTTCTGGCTAATTACAGTGGCACAAAAAATTTGCCCAAATTTGATATATTTTCTTCATTTGATTAAAGGTAAGAACCTTTGTAAACATTTTGTATTCTACACTGCATGCACGTAGATAGGTAGATAGATAGATAGATAGATAGATAGATAGATAGATAGATAGATATAGATATAGATATATCTTCCCGATTCAGTTTTCCTGACTATGTTGTGAAGTATAAGGTTTCTAAGCACTCATCTTGCTCAATACATGTACTCGGTCTATGTGACAGGGATAAAGAAAAAGCAGCATTCACAGTTGGAGTGTAGCTCTGAGGCAGAGCGCCTGCTAAGCATGTGTGAGGCCCTAGGTTAGAGCCCTAGTGCACAAAAAGGAAGGGAGAGAAACAGGGAGGGGCATAATTGAAACTGCTTTAAGTCACACTATGGTGACCTATCTACAATTGATGGTGATTAATGATGTAGTGGGAATCTCACAAAACCAGCACTGAGAAAGGACTAAATAAGCTTAGAAGCCAGGAAAAGTATAGTGTAGTGGCACATGTCTGCAATCCCAGCACTCAGGGAGTCCCTGCAATCCCACACAGCCAAGGAAGGAGGATCATGGGTTCAAGAGTGAGACTCTGACCTAAAAAAAAAAAAAAAAATCCCAGAAAAGCCTACAACCCAGAAATCTATACCCTGCAAGAATGCAAGCGGCTCTGAAGGTGCTAATGAAAGCCTATGGTATGCAGCTGTCAGAACAGGCTGTGATAGGAAAGGGCACACATTTCTGTCCACACAAGGAAGGGCTAACAAAGTCAGATGTGTACAAATGATCGACTATGAGGGGGAGGAAGGCAGGAAATCGATATACCTTTGAAGCTGAGCCTTTTCTAACTGTGCTGCTTCCCTGGGTACCTCTCACTCTCCATTCAGATTCCACTCAATAGTGCTTTGTGTTCCAAGGAAATCTGTCAAGAGGCATTTCCACCTGTACACTGCAAAATCAGTCCCTTACAACCTCCTCCTTTTGCTGAATCCCCTAGACGATGCCTATAAATTCAAAGAATTTCAGGCATCAACAGAACCCTCAACCTCCACCCCTAGAACTTAGTTAGGAACATCTGTTGTTTACAAAGGTTCAGACTGAGCTGCCAGACTTGTTCTACAACCTCTGCTTTAACAGGAGAGGCTGCCGGTGGGGGGTGGGGGGGATGTCCAGCATCATGCAAGGATGCCCTGTTCCAATCACTTATGCAGAAATAGGCGAATACAACTCAGTATCTTACCATTGAACACAATCCTAGTTCGGTCCTTTAGTTCGAATCCTGACTCCTTAACCAGTGTGCCAGAATGTTAAGATGCAGACCTGTTTCATTGATCCTTACAGACTGTAAAACCCAAGGGGGCAGTGAATCAGTAAGTAGAAGAAACAGGAGCTAACAGAATAAAATTATCTATCTTATTGCAGCAAAAAATCCAAACTGGACTTTTTTCTCAATCTCCTTAAACCCATCATTAATACTAAGCCCTTCCCTCATGACTCTGAACCTCCTCACAGTGTGATACTTCAGCACAGCACAGGTCTTAGATACTAAAGTCTTTATTCAATTAACATGGGACCAAATTTAATTGAGACTATAATTGTGCTATCTTTTCCCTTTCTCTGATTGAACCAAGTGAGTCCCTTCCTGAATATTCCAACTTCCCTCCCTTCTCAGGAACTACTGGTACCTGCTTTAAATGGGATTCTATTTTTAGATTCATGTGTCTGTGTGGATATGCGCTATTCTCTTACATCCTGGCTGACTTTCCCCCATCAACAACAATAAAAAATAAGTCTGTATAGCAGAAACTGTCTTTTTTTATCTTGGAAACCCTTCCACTTCCCACAGTCAGCTCCCAATACGAAGGCATGGTTGTTGTCTTTAAAAGAGAACTGGGTCAAAGAGAATGTATTTAATTGGCTGTGAATTCTTAAGAATTAAAAATGCAGAGATGGAGCTACACATTGCTCCCTGGGTTTCTGGCAATACTTACAGGACTCCTATAATTTCCCAGTCCCTGGTACCTCTGCCAAATGGCATGCTACTGACTGTGGAGCTGAAAGCTTGAAATGCGATCTGCTGACCCTATAGGGTCAGGGAGCATAGGAAGCTCTTGGAAGTCCAGCATCCTCCCAAATGTTCATAAAAGCATGGTTTGCTGTTGACCTGTTCTCTATCATTCCCCATCCCAGAAGGATGAAATAAAGCCTTTAAGTAGAAGTGTGGAAGCTTGCGTTTGGCCTCATGAGACCAGGACCGCAGTGACCATATTCTGTTTCCATTGTGGCTGAAGTCCTTGTTGCACTGTCTGCAAGTCTCCAAGGAAAGCCCTGCAGGGGGCCGAACAGAACTGGTCTTCCACATACTCAAGTCTCTTTGTAGAAACTGCAACAGTTTCTTGCTGCACTCTTCTGTGGTGGTGGTAACTCTAACAGCTAATTTCTACTGAGCACCTACTAAGTGCAGGTGCACGCCTAGCACTTCACATACTATTATCCAGTCCTGGGAACAACTCTTCAAGGTTACTATTCTCCGCATTTACAGATGTGGAAACTGAGGCTGAAAGGGGTTTAATGACCAGCTCAACGTCACACAACTGTAAGCAGCAGAGGTCAGGTTTTGACTCAAGTTTCCCTAGTTCAAAGCTCTGGGGCTTTTTTGTTTTGTTTTTCTACTAAGTTTCGAAGCTTCCCAAAAGCTTTCAATAAAATTATTTTTCAGCTGCAAAGACTGGCCAACCACCCTGTCTCCTTGACACTCAAGTTGCTTTCTGATGACTCCCATCCTCCTTCATCATCGAGTGAGGAATCCTCCTAACACCTTTAATTTTTTATTAATTCTTTGAGAGTTTCAAATGTGCTTTATTCAGCCTTTTAACTCTTCCAGATCTATTCTCTCCCTGTCCCTATCCACACAACTTTGTACCCCTTTAAAAAAAAAAAAAAAGACCAATTTGTGCTGTGCTGCCCAAATATTCTTATTCTTGGATGTGTGGTCTTCCACTAGAGCGTGATTGACTTACTAGGAGCTACAGAGAGGGAGACCTGCCTCTCCCTCTCCCAGAAGTTAACACCTCCCAATAACTTCAAGGCAAAGGGTGGAGTTTTTGTATCGAACTCCTATCTCCACACTGGGGTTTGGTCAGATTTGGTCTGCGTAGGTCTCGTTATGCCACAACTGCTCAGAGTTCATGTGTAGCTGCCCTGTGTCCAGCAGATCCTGTCTTTTGTAGTTGCCCACCACCTCGGGCTCTTCCCCTTTCCACCCCCTCTTCTGCAGTGATCCTGAGCCTTGGGAGGAGGGAGTGCAGACTACTGTGTTCCATTTAGAACTGAGCATTCTGCCATCTCTTCCTGTTTCACCAGTTGCCAATACTTTCTTTAAGAAGGACCAGCCATCTGAAAGTTGGACCAACTGAAAGTTCTATATGGAATGGGCCAGTGGAAAACATCACAGAATTTCCTGTTAATTTCTCAATAAAAGTAACTTGAGTCACAGGGAAGGAAGGCTAACCCACGCTTAACACCAGATGCTGCTACATCTGGGCAAAACTTTCCTGGAGGAAACAAACAATTGCCAAATATGTCCAAATTGAATGAATGATGTGCGAGTCCAGGAAATCAGGGAGTTCTCCCTTCCATCAACTATATGTTTTCTATTATTGCCCTCCTTAGGTCATCCTATACTCAAAGAGAATCTTTGTTTTCTTTGCTTCTCCACCTTTTTCTCACTTGCAGTCAGAACTATAATGTTCTCTAAGGACAGCCGGCATGTTTTTCAACCCAATGTCATGTTATGATAGTAGTAAATAGCTCTGAACTTGACTTTGAAGGAAGATTCCATCAGCAGAAGGAAAGTACCTACAGCAGCTTCACACAGGTAGGCTAGCCCTAAGACCAAGAACATGGACTCTACAAGAATTTCAATTAATTGTGCACTTACTCTTTCAATAAAGGGAGTGCTGCTCAAAGCTGAATATCTATCAAATTCTATTATTTTATATTTTTTGTGTGTTTGACTACTTTGCCTACATATATGTATATCTGATGCCCCAGAAGTCAGAAGAGGGCATCAGATCCTATGGGAGAGGAATTACAGAAAGTTGTGAGCTATCTTGTGGGTGCTAGGAACTGAACCCAGATCCTCTGGAAGAGCAGCCTGAGCTCTTACCTGCTGAGCCAACTCTCCAGCCTCTACCAGTTCAGGAGATCCTGAGGCCAGGCTCTCTTGCATCCTTCCCAAGAGCAACATAACTCACAGAGGCCAGGCCAACTAGGCAGAATTACTTTCTATGTGTCCTTTCATACACTGCTAACTTAATGTTAGCAAAAGTAAAATACTGTTCTTATTTAGGGCCTCAGTTAAGGTCCCTTTAATTTCTTTGGGCTCCCTCCTCTAAGAGTCTAGAACATAATTTTAAAATGTCCAACAAAAATTTATTAAGGAGAAGGATAAGAAGGGGAAAAAGATGTTGACCACAGTTTTATAAACTAACATAAGGTCTCTGTAAGAAGCACAGCAGCAGAGCCAAGCACAGTGTCTGCCTAAAACTCCACATGGTGGGGGAGAGACTACCTCGAAATAAAACAAAGACATGACTTATAAAAAGTAGGAGGTCAAAACCAAATGAGCTGTAAAGTAATTTACAGCAAGCCCATGTGAAAGAAAAGAAAAGCCAGCACGTTGTTAATTAGAGTCCTTCAGAATCCTGTGGGGTAATATTAACACAAATTCCACTTAAAGAGACAATCAAAGTCTCAATGGGAATACATTTACGCTCTTCAAAGAGCCAAAGAAAATGCAAAAGCATCATCCATAGGAAGGCTTCCTACTGTCACATAACATTTTATCTCTGCTTTTAATCAAACAAGGCTAAAAGAATTAGGGGACAGGGAGGCCATGCCACCTATCTTAAAGCAAAAGGTACAATGGAACAATCACTCTAGTTGCGGATAGCTGCTCCCACTGTCTGGGGTAGAGGGATGGGACTATCAGGTTAGATTTTGCGTTAGTCAAGCTGTATGGGCTTTAATGAGATATCTGGATTGAGCCATGGTGGGGAGGGACAAAAGGTGAAGAGGAACAAAGAACAGAAAGTGCAGCCACAGGGTGACAGGGTAATGGCTTCCAGGGGATAAAATTTTCCAAGAGAAGATGAAAATAAGTAGTAGGGCAACATTACCCCTAAATGCAGCCCCTTAAACTGCAACAAAGTAGCCATCTTAACCCAGGATGAGTGGCTGAAATGGAGCCAGCGTGAGAGACTGGCCTGGAGAAGGATGGGATGAAGCTATGTCTTCAGCCCTGGCCAACCTACTCCATCCCAAGCTGAATAAACTCCACATCCCAGAACAGGATCTATCCAGAGCTGCTGCGGGCAGCTGTTCTCCTGGCAGCACAGGCAGACAAATTCATGGCATTACTGGGCCAACAGCTGCTCTGGCTCTGGGGGAAGTGACAAGTGCCTGCTGAGAATGAACTATTCTGGGACCAGTCACAGAGTCAGCAAAATTGAGGCTACAGTTTGCTGGCTGAATGAAGATACAGTACTCTTTCTACTCCAAAGTGTAGAAAGCCAAAAAGTGCTTTCTCTATCCAAGCTTGGTTGACGTAGGTGATTTTGCCTTCACATTCAGCTTCATCTTTCCTATTCCCAAGGGCATGACTTCCACTTTGGCTCATATTATTACCCTCACCACTGGATCTCCTTACTATGTCCTTTCACCCCTCTCTCTCTCTCTCTTGATTTATTTATTTTTGTTTTATGTGAATTGGTATTTTGCCTGTATGCATATCTGTGTGAGGATGCCAAATCCCTGGAACTAGAGTTACAGTTATGAGCTTCCATGTGGGTGCTGGGAATTGAACCCAGGACCTCTGAAAGAACAGGCAATGCTCATAACCACTGAACCATCTCTCCAGCCCCAATCTTCAAGGTCCTTTCAAAAGCATGGACACAATTCAGTTTCTTGCTCAGAAATTGTCAAAGTCAATTTGACAATTCCTCTATACTTACAGAACACAGTCCTAACTCTATTGTCCGTTATTTATAATTCTCTGTAACCTTCTGGCTTACCAACTTTTCTAGGTTTATTCAGTATTATATACTTATAATTCACATGTTCTGAAAAACAGTTAAGTTATCCACCAGCCATGGTTTTCTCACCTCAGGGATGTTGTTAACACTATTTTCTATCTATCTCTCCATCTCTTCATCCTTCTCCAACTTCTTGCATTGTCTCAATTATATTAAATACTTAGGAACAATATACACCACTGACAGTTTTATTTTTCCACTCCTATCCATTGAATTTTACCTCCAAAAGGTTCGTTCCCTCCGCCTCCAACCAGAGCACATCGCTCTTTTACATGCTCTATGTATGGACTGCAGCATTGTTCTTTCACACACCTGGCCTGCCATACATTATGAAACTTGGGCAATGTTGCAAACACTGTCCCTCCCTCAATGGTAACAATGAGCTACTTTGGGTTAAACAGCAACAGGCAACACTCTAGGGGTGAGATAAGGAGCCTTACACAGTCCTGACTGGTTAATAGGCTGCTATGTACAGAAAAGGCTACACCTATCTTATATAAGCTATTATTATTTAAAGTCTACTACAGCAGCTACACCTATCTTAACCGAAGTACTCATGCCTAAAATGACTTTTCTGCATCAAGAAAGAAAGAAGGAAGGAAGGAAAGATGGAAGAAAGAAATAAAGAAAAAAAGAAAGGCCTTTTTTTTTTCATGCTACCTACAAAATACCAGCACAGTTGCAGGAACACAGCTGTCCCTACAGCGATATAGTACACAAGCATCTGAGCTCTTGGTTATCTTCTATAACACAGAAATGACGGGGAAATGGAAAAATGAAGGTTCCATCACTAATGTTATAGTGAGAAGTAGAAGTCTCATCACCACATTGGTGAGACAAGGCAGAAGTTAGCCATGTGGATTCTTCAGATGCTCACTGGACTTAAAAGAGAGTAGACCATAGAATTAATTGTGGAAAAAAGAAGAAAATGAGAGAAAAGGTACAAAGGCTTTAAAAAACCAAATGAAATATGAGTTAGACTTTCATACACACATTTATAAGAACAAAACCCATTCATTACATGTAAAATTGGAAGACTCAACTATATGATTTTTCTTGACATTTTTGGGAATAAATTAGTGTGAACATAGGATGTTGCCTGGAGCTCTTGTTGAGTTTCTCTCCATCTTATCCTTATTAAGTGCATTTGTTCATATGACTCATCCATATCGTTTTGCAGCAGGCCGTACCATGTGAAAGTGCTTTTATGTGACCATTTTTTACTTGTAAAACCCAGCAATTCAGATGTTCCATTCTTAGAGAAGAAAGTTTTTTGTTTTCAGGCTCTTTAAAAAAAAAAGATTTCTTTGATTTGAGTGTGTGTGTGTGTGTGTGTGTGTGTGTGTGTGTGTGTTGAATGACTGTATTACTCACAGAGGCCAAGAGGCAATAGATTGCTGGAGTTACAGATGGTTGTGAGCTGTCTGACATGAGTCTAGGAACCCAATTTGGATCCCCTCAAGAGCAGCAAGAACTCTTAACCACTAAGCTGTCCCTCCACCCTAAGGGCTCATCTTACTCTGTTTTGCTTCTCTTTAAATGCTTTGAGCCCAAGATTGTTAGTAAGACACTGCTGAAATTTACTTGGATCAAACTCTCCTTGAAACATTTCTAACTGCCTGAGACACAGTAACCTTCCTCCTGCCTGGGAGGAGGGACCAACTCTCTTACTTCTTTTTAGGTACTTTCCTTTCTCCTAGCAGAAATGTTCATCATCTCCTAACACTGGGAGGTTTCCTAAGCCTTAGGTTTTTGGTTCTTGGTTCTTATTCTCTGTTCTACATCTACAATATTGTTTAGAGTAAAGATTTCAATACATATCCCCACTCAAAACCACATCTCAACTTGGATACCTAAAATCTTTGCAATGCCTCAAACTCAACATGCTCAAAGTAGAGTCAGCTTTTTTTTTTTTTCTATGAAGATTCTTTTTTTTTTCTTCAAGTTACATCTCAATCACAATCCCCTCTCTACTCCCCACTCCGGTCCCACCCTCCTACCGTCTTGGACTCACTTTGTAGACCAGGCTGGCCTCAAACTCACAATGATCGGCCTGCCTCTGCCTCCCAAATGCTGGGATTAAAGGCGTGTGCCACCACACCCAGCTTTCTTTTTTTTTTTTTTTTTAAGTTTAAGGTGTATCTTTTTTTCCCCAACAGCTCCCCCTTTCAGTCCAACAGATGGCTCTTTCTCTTATAACAACAAACACAATACAAAACAACAGAAATAATTAGGCCACAATTATGAAAATTATAAGGCTTGCACACAGTCCCAATGTTCAGTCCATACATATTTGGCAACTGTAATAATGGTAATAAAATTTAGCAAATGTAATAATTGGTAATAAAAGAGCTAACAACTGGATTATCACTCAGGATAAGATAAGGAATTATTATTCAGGAAAGATTATTCAGGAATAAGCTGAAATACCTCAAACATAAAGTAATGGTCAAAGGAGTAGAAATGGTTCCCTTTTCCACCCTTCCCCGCACCACCTGACTTACACATCCACATTACTCACCCCAATTTCAAATTACCTAACTGTAATTTGTTTACTGCCTATCTCCTCATTCTAGTTTAAATTCCATGTGGAAAGGAAATGCTTACTCTCTGTCATATCTCAAGACACTATGAAAAAATTTAAGGATTGTGCAATAGTATTAGTTGGACGAATGTCTAAGAATCTTACCTTTGGGGCTAGCTAGGAAGAGGGAGGGGGTTGGCAGGAGTGAGAGGGAGCAGGATAGGGTAGTAAGATGGTATGGTAGTGCTAGGAGTAAATATATGAAATACATTATATACATGTATGAAATATCACAATGAAACCTATTATTAGCCATATACATACATATGCTAATAACACACACACCTTATGCCACCGGCTGATATACAGAAAAGGCTATAAAACTCATCCGCATGACTCCCCACTTATTTTGATCCGCCTTAGACAAAGAACTGTCCATTAAGAATGATGTGAAAAAGGAAGAGTTCTTGGGGGCTTTCAACAAATTTGAAGCTATAGGCTCAGGAATCAACCTGGACCTAAGTGGTATCCCCTGCCTCCCTGTACCCTACACCTCACTCTCAAAGTTTCAGAAAGCAATTGTCATGAAGTCCCTACTTAAATTGCTGGTCCTTGGTGCTTCTTGTCTTGGCTAGAAAGCGCTCAGCTAACTTCTCCAGGTTGCGAGAGTAGTCCATTTCAATCTCTGCCTTCTTGCGGAAGAAATCTTGCAGGTCCTGCAACAGCTGCACCCGGAGCTCACACTGCTGGTCTAGGCATTTCATCTGCTCTGTGAGCTGAGCCCGGATCTCTGCAACAAAACAAAAGAATGTGGTCAGACAGATAGCTCTAAATATACATAGCACACACAGATATTTACCTACCTTCCATTCACTTGTTCCCTGTACCCTAGAGTATCAAAGCCCTTAATAAATAGCCTACAGTTGAAATAGGTCATATGATATGAGAGGTACATTCAAAACCTCCTTTTGGACCACTGAAGACCATTTGTGACCAATTATCTGTTCAATCAGTTGGAATAAGTTACATAACAGACAAGATAATATTTGGAACTAAATACTTACAAAGCAATTTACTGTTTCTAGCACCACCCAGAATTTGAGTTCTTTTCTGGCAAGGAGCCCAAGTGAATAATCAGGTGAACATGTTACTCCCATTTTAAGGAATGAGTACGGAGTCTTAAAGAAGACAAACTATTAAATCCCAGTAAGTTGAGACTCAAGGCCCGGCAAATTTGTACGTTTCCTCATCATTTCAATATGTTTTTCAGCATCTTTATGAAGCAGGGTAACGATTATATTGTCATGGGAGTAGAAAGATGCCTTTCCAAAGTCAAATGGCAGCAACCAAGAACAAAACATGTACCATGACTTTTAGAAACTCACATTTAAGGTCAATTGGTTTCAGTTTCCAATATCACAGAATGTAAGTCTTCAAGAACTTATCTTTAGAGCTAGAGGAGTAGCAAATAATAATAATAATAATAATAATAATAATAATAATAGCCAGGTGTGGTGGCGCACGCCTTTAACCCAGCATTCGGGAGGCAGAGGCAGGTGGATCTCTGAGAGTTCAAGGCCAGCCTGGTCAACAAAATGAGTCCAGGATAGCCAGAGCTACACAGAGAAACCCTGCCTCGAAAAACAAAACAACAACAACAATAATAATAATAATAATAATAATAATGGTCACAAAAGCTGAGTTAGAAATCTTGTTTCACTTGCATCTTTTGCTTCCCTCCTTGCAGCAGCCTGACAGAGGTAGAAGTACGTCCCACCGTGCTCCTGCTTGGCAGGTTCCTACCTAGTCCTTGCCCAGGGCTAGAAGTACTATCATGGAGGAAACACAGCAATGGCAGCTTCAGATGCAGCTGGATCTGCCATGAATACAACACTACATGCTTTACTGATAAGAGACTTGGCATTAATGGCAAACAGCCAGCCGTCACTGGCAGCTCTCTTGCCCAGAGTAGGCCCACAGTACACATCCTGCTTATTTTACATCCATTTCCCCATGAGTATCAAAATAGAGCAATTGTTTTCATCCCCTCTCTACCAGCACACTCACTCCAAGCAGGACTCCAAGGTGAGCTTGAAAGGAATATATTACATCTTTCCTTCCGCGTGCTTCAAATTCATTTCCCATAGCACTGGTAGACCGGGAAGGACAGGAGTGGAGTTCTCCTCTGAGCCCTAGATGAAATTTTGGGAGAAGGGTCATGATGCTGAAACCTTTGTAGCCACTCCTTTCTTAAAGCAATGAGGACTGACCAAGGGTTTTGTCTTAGAGTACCTGAAATCCAAAATCTATCCCCATCTTTATTGTTTTTGTTCCTGCAGGTATCAGTACATGACAGACACAGCTGATCCTCTGCAGGTGACCCTGTGTTATCAAGAGCAATCTCCTTCCTCATCCCCTTCTCCTGCCAAACACCAATGCTTGCCAGCCCTGCAGTAACCCAACCTGAACTGAAACTGAGCACAAAAAGATTGTTTCAAGCAAGCAGAATGCTTCACAAAAAAGCTGCTGCCTACTTGATCACTCATCAAAGCTCTCTTGTTCTGTGTATTCTGGAGTCTGATTACAAAGGGTGTAGGGATGTGTGTGTGTGTGTGTGTGTGTGTGTGTGTGTGTGTGTGTGTGTGTGT
>CAJQZJ010033263.1:488980-501641 GCA_907164525.1 Lophiomys imhausi | reverse complement strand
ACACACACACACACACACACACACACACACACACACACACACACACACACAAAATGTCTTTAACTCTACCAAACAGTACAGTGTATTCTGTTGAGGTTGAGTACCATTCTACCAACTAACAGGGAACTGGCCCCAAATAATCACCACAAAGAATTCTTGGTTTCCATTTCTCCACTTTTAGGGTGAAATCAGTTCTGCATTGAATATTACTAAAGCAGATTGTGCAAGCAGTGTCATGGCAGCAGGCCTGGCCATGACTAAACTCCACTGGCTAGCACATCACTAATCTACTATTTTCAGTGGCTTTCCGATCAAAAGACAACAGGGAATGCTTTATGTTCAAACTCTGGATCAGCAGACATAGCCAACAGTTTTGTCTGGGCAGTTCTGCCTGCTTGTCCATGCCTAGTTACAGCTGAGACACTACTAACTACACCTGTCTCAGGAGCTGAAGGACATTTGTATCTTAGAAAAGACACTGTCAGGTTTTAGTAAGGCCCAGCTTCCCTGACACTCATGAGCCTTTACATGATAACACCTTCCAGTGCAGATGAATCAGTCCTCTGGAAACAGTCCTCGCTTCTGAGAGCACCTGGGGAATGCACCATGGTTCACAGGGGGATTGTGCTCCTTCCTGTTTTAATCCTAGAAGAGCTTGTTTCTTTTGCCTTCCAAAATTCATCTCCATATTCCAGGACTTTCTCTAATTAGTCCTAAATATCACATATTTAAGGAGAAAATGGGAGTGGGAAGGCAGGTCAGAAAAAAAGAGACACACCCTCTTAGGAAAGTCACACGGGTACACCCTTCTCGGTGTTCTGGCATCTTGAAGACAGGCTCTGCTGCCGACAGGAAACATAATATGAGCCCATTTCCCAGTGGGAACCTGGCCTGCTTGCCAGTCTTTTCCACAAAATCTCCTTCACCTGCCTTTAGTCCATTCACAAACATATGATGTCACCTCAGCCACCTCAAGAATACTGATTCACAGTTCCTTCCAGAGGTGTTATATAAGAATACAAGTGAGGCTTTCATCAGGTTCTCCCCCCCACCCCGCCCCACTTAATTCTTAGCAAGACTTCTGATCCCAACAGTAATCAGTTCCTCTCCAAACTGATCCCCAGGAAACAAAGCCAGGATGCCCAGCCAACCCAGGCTCTTTACCCTGCTCATTTGCCTCCTACAAATTTAATAATTCCAAGGCTCTTAAAAATCCTTGCTGGACAGAAGTGAGAAGCAAAGCCCGGAGAAGGGAAGGACTACTGGTGAATATCATGCTGCTGTTTAGTCGTAGATTCAGAACTGGAATGCGAGCAGCTGAGCTCTGAAGCCGAGGTTCTTTCTTCTTGTCATCACAAACATTTTTGTGAGTGCTTTCCAAGTACTCTGAGATTACACAGACAAAAATTCTCCCTCAAAGTTAGCAAGATAGTGGGGGAATAAAACAAAAAGATACAGCCAAGTGAAACAGCACAAATGCTGAGGATGGGCTTCGTGCTGTGAAAGCTGGGAACAGTGACACAGTGCTGCAGTCAATCCACTGGAGACCACAGCCTTCAAGGCTACCACTGGCCCTTATCTATGAGTAATTGATGTTTTAAAAGAACGTCAGAGAGCTACTTTAGTAAACTAGAAAACACCCTGTGCTCTCCCTCAAACAATGTGACTAATAGCTTTGCCCTCATTACTTCACTCCACTGAATAAGACACAGAAATCCTCAATTATCCCAAAGGACTGCTGAAATTTCTGTTTTCATTCTTGTGCCTGGTGACCTTCAAATCTCTATCTGTACTCTAGACCATCTATCTCTTCTTAGTTCTCTAATAGGTTCCACACTTAAGCCCAAACAGAAACTCTTGACAAACCCCTGGCCACTGTCCCTCCTGGTTCCTGTCCTAATAATGGCATTTCTTTTACCTGTCAGACCCAAAACCTTCAGAGTTACTGTTGACACATCTCTCTTCCATATTCTGTCAACTGAAATTGCTTTCAAACTGCATCCTGAATCCAACCTTTACTTGGCCCCTCCACCCATTCCCTGTTTACACGCTGCGTGTAGTTTGACATCACTGTGTTCTGAGTCTCTGTTCCTGCCTGCTTCCTCTCTGTCCACCCTGTTACTCTGCAGTCTATTCTACACACAGCAGCTCCACTCATCACCCTCCAATGGCTTCCCATTGGAGAAAGGGTGAAAGCTTTCAAAACCCCACGCAGCCCAGCTGCTCCAGCGTCTGGAATTCATCCTTACAGATCCCCTGGCACACGGCCTTTCTGGCCACAGGACATGGCAAGCCCATCTCTACTTCATCTAAGGGAAGCCTTTACACGTGCCTCTGTCGGCTTGAAGCATACCTCCCAACTTCTGCATGTGCCTTCACTTTACGAAGTTATCTGCTCGGAAACATCTTCTCAAAGCAGCCTTCACAGCTATTCCACCTGGAAGAGCCCTAAAGTGACCTTCACCTTCACAGCTATTCCACCTGGAAGAGCCCTAAAGTGACCTTCACCTTCACGGCTATTCCACCTGGAAGCCCTAAAGTGACCTTCACCTTCATTTCACTTTAGACCACTATAACTTCTATAAGTGTTTATAACTCCAAGCATTTACTGTGTTCCCCTCTTACTAGACACAAGCCCCATGATGACACACAGAATTTGCTTTGTTCCCTGTTAACCCTTGACGCCTTAGTGACCAACATATAAAAAGTCTTCAAAGAATACACATTTAATGAATATTATTCATTAATTATCAATTACCTGCTTTGACTTTATGAGATTTGGAGCAACAATTTATTGCTTTTTCCCCCCCAAGACTTTTTGTCATGTCTGTTTCCTAACACCCCCCCCCCCCCCCCCGTTGGGGTAGTGTTAAGCAGACAGAGAAAGGTGGGACTTCCTGGGATTAGAGCAGGAAGCCTGTGCTTTAGACAGAAGAAGAGCATTCCAGCCAGGAGCAGCAGGAAGGAGGCACACGCCATGGGTTAGAGAAAAGAACCTCATTCCATATGGCCAGGAACATCGGCATATCATGGAGAATGGCAGTCCAAGGGGACGTATGTATATATGGGGTGTTATTTGGGTAATAGAATTAAGAGCTAGCTTAGATGGGCTAGGATTGCAGCAATTCAGGCCAAGGCTTGTTAAAATCCATGCGGTGTCTATGTGCTCATTTATAATGTCGGGTTAAGGATTAGCCACCAAACTAATTAAATATAATAAAAATACTGGTTAAACAATTTAATTAGCCATATTTTTTTTACACATGGCGTCCAACTACGGCAATTAGAATCCATGCTTACAGCCTGAGAAGGCCCCAGGTGAAAGCAGGTTTCCTAGCCAAAGAGCAGGGAACCAAACACAAATGCATTTCAAAAGTGCAGCTACCTTAACAAAAGCTACTGAGTTGCAGCAAAGGTGGAAAGCCTAGCTCTCCTTACGTACTAAAAAACTGGCAGCCTTCGAAACAGAGCTTGAGAGTGAAATTAATCGCCTAGATTAAAAATGGAGGAATTCATAATGCCTCAATACATTTGTATTCCAATTGAGTTTGTTCCCTCTTAACGTGCAAATGATTTTTACTCTGACAATTGTGGTTCTGTGTATCTTCTTTGACAAAGTTCATACTAGGATAGTCTTAAAGGAAAGAATTTACAGATGGAATGCTAAATTGTCAACAATGATAATGAAGGAAAGAGGGAGGCCTTTCCTGACAAATAATGCAAAATTGATGGCAGCTGGAGCTAAGAGCTCCCTGGCTATGAGGTGCTTCTCAGGGCTTTCTGGGAAGGGTCCACCAATGAAATACAGTCACAACTGGATTCCAAGTAATAATGAACAAAGCTTTAAATGCAGCATGGGATGGCATGGTTAGACATGCCAAGGCTTTTGGAATGTTGTTTCTTTGCTTGACTTTTGTTTAGATGTCTTTGATTTTCTTGTATTGGGAGGTAGAAAGGATATTCTTCTGGTTTGACATTAATAAAACGTAAGAGATTTTTGAAGATTTTGGGCAGATTTCGAATTGTCACTACAGTTCAAAGTTGCTCTCAAGGTTACAGAGATACAAAATCTGGGATTTAAGTGAAATATTTGAGCAGGGTGGTCCTGGCACACACTCTTAATCCCTTAATCCCATCACACTAGAGGAAGAAACAGGCAGATCTCTGAATTCTAGACCAGGCTGGTTTGAACAATGAAGGCAGGGCAGGAACCCTGCTAATAAGGCTGCTTACTAAAGACAGTCTAGAATTCAAAAATGACACATTTGTTTCCTTGATGTTAAGTTTAATAATGTCCTTACTGATCTAATGAATAAATACAGATAATCTCAAATTTACATAAAGAGAAAGGGGTCGCAAGCCAGTCTCCTTAGGTGTGGGGCTCCCACTGGAGAACTGGTTCCCTGAGGCATTATGCCCCTAAAAGACATATGTTAATTGCTGGGAGTGGTGGTGCACACCTTTAATCCCAGAATTTTGGAAGCAGAAGCAGGCTAATCTCTGTGAGTCCAAGGCCAGCCTGGTGTGCAAAGTGAGTCCAGGACAAGGCTACACAGAGAAATCCTGTCTCGGAAAATAAACAGAGAGAGAGAGAGAGAGAGAGAGAGAGAGAGAGAGAGAGATTGAGATTGAGAGATATTCTGTTACCAGTGTAAGGACCCAGAGTTAGGCTTGGGAAGAACATGCAAACTGCATGACTCACACAGCCGACAGTTAAGAAAAGCTAACATAAAATAGCATATCATGCTGTTCTACACCAATCTCCTTAAGAATGGAGTTTGGTGGGAGAACTGGAACTCAAAATAACACAAAATGGTTTAAGTAATGTTATCATTTAATAAGGGTAATTCAATTATTTAAATTCATATCTTGATCTCAAAACTTGGGAGACAAGGAAAAACCAGGTTCCTTGTGTTCAAGGCCAATCTAATCTACAGAGCTCTACAGAGCGTATCAAGACAGTCCAAGCTACAAAGAAAAACCCTGTATCAATAAGGATACATATATCCACATAGAAATCAAATCTCCAAAGAAAGGAGAAAAGGAAAGAAGAAATATATAAATGCATAACTTTGATCCCAAAACATGGGACACAAAGACAGAGACACAGACTGGTTCCTTTTGAGTTTGAGGCCAACCTAATCTACAAAAAGCCAGAACAACACAGAATAAACCTGTTTTAATCAATTAGTAAATTTATGTCAACTGTAGAGGAGAATACTTAAACTCCATATAGTCTTATACTGTATTTTCAATTTAAAATAGATTGTATATAGCATATATATGCAATACTATTACATGCCATGTTTTATATGGCATGAATGGAGACTTACAAATGTCTTTCTTCTTTTCAAAGAACAGAAAATATTCCTTAATTGATTTGTGCATCCTGCACATCCAAGGCATTTTGGTAATTGCAGAACTATAGGTTTCTTGTGAGAAATTATATATTTTCAGAACTGGACCAGAGTCCAAAGAAGACAAGTAACCCAGATGATCCAGCCTCACAGACTGCCTCAATAGCTGTTTCCTCAAAAATCTGCATCCAGAACAACTTCAAACAGCTTGCTGAGATGGCCCAGCCTCAAAGACTGTTCCAGACAGGACTTCAGTGACACCCTGAACTTTCCTACCCAAAGTCCAGCTTCAAACTACAAATTGCTCAGAACATTCAAATTGCTGAGCACATAGAGACTGGACAACAAATGTTACAATTTACTTGCTTAACCACATTTTTTTTTTCATTTTATTTGGGCCCCTAAATGGGTTTTCTGCGACCCAATTCAGCAGGAAGAAGTTTTAAGAGAATGATGTCCCATTCCCAAAAAGTGGGGTGGATGATTCTTTGGTCATTTGATGTGTTATAAATGTTGTTTAGGGGTAATGGTTACAAATTGTTATATGGTCTTGTTAAGAAGGTATAGGAAGTTACACTTGGAGATCTCTTTTTCTTTTCTCTATCCTTTCTCTCTTATAGTGGGAAAAGACTTGAAAAGAAAAAGAGGGGGAATATATGTATATAATATAGAAATGATAAGATATAAGGATAGATTATTGAATCTGCTCTGAAACTTAAAATTATTGTTATTCTTTAAATAAGGTTATCTTTTGATACACTGGTATAGAATTTTGTATATTGATACAAAAATAAGATTAAGTTTGATTCATTAGTATAGAATTTTATATTTTGACACATAATATGTATATTTCAACTCTTGTATAAGGTATTGTGCCTGTACAAATCATTTAAAAGTGTAGGTTTACTTCCGATCCTTTTATGGGTTGCTATTGCAATCTATTTAGGAGTCTGGATAATACAAATTGACTGGCCAGTCAAGCTCCTGGTCATGTCAAATACTAGGTTAAACAGATAATAAATGGATGAAAATATACAGTTTGCTTGTTCAAAGATAGATATAGAAGATAGATAGATTTATAAATAAAATAGTAGATGTCTTCAAAACCCTCAGAGGCATACAGAAAATGGCATTTAAAGATGTTTTTATTATTATAAGAATTGTTTGACTTAAGACAGTCAGCTCCTGACAGCTCCATTTGACTTGGAAGAAGACAATGGCATCAAAAAGAAATCTCCCATCAGGAGATAATTCCTATTGGGCAAAAATGCCCCTGCTCTCTCAACAGACTATATACAGTCCAAAGATGGACCAGAGTTTAAATGCAGGTAAGTCGATGTCCTGATTCTGTAGAGACAGAATGGGAAAATCCTTATTATTTCCTGCTGCACAATTTAGTCTGTGAAAAATGCTTGGCCAGAGGCTGAAGATGATGCTCCAACGATATCAAGTGATATTTGGGACTGTCTGGGCAACAAACTGTCATATTTCTTTTTAGAAGGTGCTCTCCTATGCTTCCTACTCACTCAAATAATAACTTTATCCCTTCTTATGTTTTTGATGTGGTTGAAGGCATAATAGTTATAAAATTAATTGAACTTGAGTTGTTTAGGAATTAAAAGGATATTTTCAAGTCTAAATAAAATCTTTAGGTTTATAAATATAGGATATGATAGAAATTATTTTGGTTCAGAACTTTAGACACAGCAAGATAGATAAGATGATTTTTTTTCTTCTTCAAGATTGCCTGAAGCAAATAGGCTAAACATTTTGTGTATAACTTTTATATATGGTTTTCTTGATTGTTTCATATTTGTTCTTATGTTTTTACTACATGAGTTAAAAAATTTAGCCTTTTTTTTTTTTTTTTAGACAAAAGGAGGGAATTGTTGGGTAGTGTTAAGCATTCTAAATGTTAATTAATTGGTCCTGCTTGTTGTCTGTTACTTACATTGAATCTGATTGGTTAAATAAAATGCCGAGGCCTGAGATTGGGCAAAAACAGAGAAAGGTGGGACTTCCTGGTATTAGAGCAGGAAGCCTGTGTTTTAGACAGAAGAAGAGCATTCCAGCCAGGAGCAGCAGGAAGGAGACACACGCCACGGGTTAGAGAAAAGAACCTCATTCCACATGGCCAGGAACATCAGCATATCATGGAGAAGGGCAGTCCAAGGGGACGTATGTATATATGGGGTCATATTTTGGTAGTGGAATTAAGCTTAGATGGGCCAAGATTCCACAACTCAGGCCAAGGCATGTTAAAATCCATATGGTCTCTGTGTGTTCATTTATAGTGGTTGCTTAAAGATTAACAACCGCCAAATCAATTGAATATAATATAAAAACTGGTAAACAATTTAACTTAATTATTTCTACAAATGGCACCCAACGTAATTTAATATTTTTTTACACCCCCCAAAAAAGTCAATGGTTATTCCTTTTAAAAATAAAAAAGAAGAGCTGGAGAGATGGCCCAGCAGGTCCAGGGACTTGAGTTCAGTTCCCAGCACCCACAGTAGGTGGCTTACAGTGTTCTGTAATTTAGAGGTGGTCTGACACCCTTTCCTGGCTTTTGTAGAAACTCGCAAATACAAAGCATATTCACATGATCCACACACATATATAAAAATCAATCTTTTAAATTTTTTAAAAAGAAACCTCACAAAAATTCAAAGGTGACATGCATTATCTAGTCAGCTCTGCTCTATTCTGACAAATGTTTTCTCTCCATTATTTATGATAGATACAAAAAGACTCTACAGGGCATTTTTATAATTAATGAAATCTTTTTAAGAGGAAACCATGGAACAAAAGTTTCAGTTGCCCCAGGGCTGGCTGGCCAAGCACCATGAACACTATCCCAGTCAGAACAGAAATTAGCAAGAGGTTTCCTAAATTTCACAGCCCTCTGTGGCAATGTCTTTATTACTGTTACCAGAATCCAGCATGTGACCATCCTGCAAATGTACCAGTGTGAAGGTCTGTGGTGGTCTTTAAGTAGAAAATAAAAGTATCACTTTCCTTATGCTTATATTTCTAAACATGCAATAGTCAGAATCACACTTTTATTATCGTTTTTATCGTAGTTTATAAAAGTGATAATACCTATTTAAATTTCTGAGGGATAACATGAAATTATATTGTCCCAAGAATTTATAAAAATTTAAATACCGGTAAATGCCAACACAAAAACAAAACAATGTAAGTCTTTCTCATTTTAACCAGTTTCCTGAGCCTACCCACCCAAAGGAATGTGGTCTTCTAGGGAAGACATGCTGTAAGGAATGATAAGCTCATTATTAGGAAAAGAAGGATGCTGTATCATCAAGCCTACTTGGTCTAAGACTCAGGAAGGGGCTTCCAGAAGCCAGACATCAAAGACTGGGGTTACTCAGAAAAAGAGTACAGGGAAGGTTTCCTAGGCCAGAGGGAAGAGTGTATTTCAATGGTCCAAAGGAAAAAGACACAAAGGCACATACAAGGAACTGACATAATGAAAGAAATTTAAACTAACTGGAACATCAAACTTTAAGTAAGAGGGTGAACAAAGAAAGACGGATGGCAGAGGTCATGGCGCTGGACAACACCAATGTCTGCACAAGCACAGGACTGTTCCGAAGAGTAATGACGAGCCATCACAGATCACATATGGAAGTTACACAAGCAAACTGCTTTCAAAGATGGTGAAGCCTCCCTCTGGAGAGTCCAAACACAAGAAAGCGTGAACCATTTTAGTTCTGGGGAGGTCAAGGGTTCAGTCTTCTGATGACTCCTTCAACCTGCATCTTCCAAATAAACCAAAATCCTTCCAAAGCACAAAGGGCCTTGTGAACCAAGGGTTAGCAAAAAAGGATCATGTGCTATGATCTTGCAAACAGATCAGTTCCATGAGCACAGCACACAGCACAGCAGCAGCAAGAAAACTGAGTGAGTCAGGCCAGTTAGGTCTAGGTTTCTTTTTCCTCACCCGGGAATCTGTGGTTAAGTATTTCTGCCCTGCCTATCCACTGTACACCAAGGCTACGTGTCTCAACCACATGCCTCAGCAATGCAAGTGGAAAGGACTTTAAGTCAGCCACCAGAAAAAGACAAAACCCTTTGCCTGATTGTTTCACACCTGGGGGGGGGGATGTGGAGGAGACACCCTCCTGTTCAAATCCATAGATGGGCATATTAAGAATGTGCTGGAGGTGGGAACGTAATTCAGAGCCAAGTTAGCTAAGAATAAAAAAAAAATACTGAACTAAATAAAATTAAACCAAATACAAAACATTTAAAGCTTAAGTCTGGATTCAGTCAACTCACATAGTCATAAGCCAGGCTTAGGCCAACGCAGCTGACAGAAGTCAATCACCTAGTACTGGAAGGCTGGGAGTTAGAGTCCCTGAATAGATTATGTGACCTATGTTGATATTACTATTACAGAATTAGTCATGATTTTCATGTGTCTTAAAGAGTTACTGCTGATTTTAAAGATCAAGAAAATAAGGGCAGAGTCCTCTGGGTTCCATCAGGGAAAAATACTCAAGCTCCTAGTAGATGTTTGTATTTTTAAAGAACATTTTAAGAAAAATTATTTTAAATGATCTTATGTGTCTCTAGACTTTCTGGGCAAGGATTATATTAAAACTGATTTTAGTTCTTAAAAAAAACAACACAATAAATTTGAGTAAAAGACACAAACCAGAACAGCTCCCTGACTGGACTAGATAGACTGAACACTCAAGAAACTTCATTTTCGTTTTCAACAAAGTAGACTTCCCTAAATTGTATAAAGGAAATCCCTATTCTGGTTGTTAGTTTTGTTAAGATTCATTTGTTTATTTTATGTGTATGTGTGTGTGTACCACATGTGCCCCTGGAGCTCTGGGCAAGTAGGACCCACCTGATGGGGGTGTTAGCGTCAGGAGCTGAACCGCTGTCCTTTCCAAGAGCAGCAAGTGCTCTTAACCACTAAGCCGTCATCTCTTCAGCCCCTAGGTCTTTATTATAAATGGCACATTTTTCAGGAAAAAAAAAAACCCTTCCAGCATAATCCGTATAACTCATGAGCTGTCCTCTGTACCATCTTGGCTAATTCTATTATGACACTCAGCACCATGGAAGGTAATTGGTGTTTGTTCCCCTGCGAAGCTAGGAGCACCTCAAATCCAGCACCATGCCTCACTTTCACATCCCCAGGAACAGACCACAGAACTGCTCTAGATGCTGAACTGAAATACATGAAAATGAGTTATGCTTTCCTATCTTCAACAATGACTCTTTGGAAGATTCCAGCAAAGCCTCAGAGTTAACTATGTGCAGATCCTGGGTTAGCAAAGATTCGCAATAAAGATCTCTGTCTATCTGGCTCTTTCTCCACCCTTCCTTTTCTTTGCCTCTCCACCTCCAGAGGGGAGTTCCCACTGGAAATTGCACAATTCTTTGTACAAAGAAAAACAACGAGCTTAGTTCCTGCTGACCCAACAGCATGATGTTCTGGCACAGGATCTTCCACTATCTTAATTAATTTTCTCATTCCTCTGACCAAACACTTGACAAGAAGCAACTTAATGGAGAAAGGGCTTAGATTGAGGCAGCTGGTCACGTTGCACCCACAGTCAGGAAGCAGGGAAGGATTGCTCAGTACAATTTCTCTCTTTTATTTAGTCCAGGGCAACAGCCCGTTGGAACTGTGCTATTCACAGAGGGTAGGTCTTCCCACCTCAGTTAACCCAGTCTGGATAATCCCTCACAGGCATGCCTGGAGGCTAACAATCTAGATAGCCCTCACAAATACTTACAGAAGATTGTCTCCTAGGTGATTTTAAAGACAGTCAAATTGATAATATTAACTATCATGTCTATTTACACAAAGAGTAGCAAACCCAATCCATCTCTTTATTTTATTAAATAAAACTATTATTTGAAGGTCTATTCACTCTTATTTTACCAAAGTAAGATGGTTATTTCTGTGATAGTTAACTTTGATTTCCCCAACTTCCTTAGAAACACTGAGGCATTGTGCAGCATATCTTTGGGTGTCTCTATGAGGGTGTTTCCAGAGAGGATGAATTGAGAGGGACAGACCTGGCCTCAGAGTAGGTAGCCCCATCCCAGGAGCTGGGGCCCCAGACTGAAAACAAACGACAGGGGGAGGAGGTTGGCTGATGTCAGCCACTGAGATGAAAGGGCTGAGTCTCACGCTCCTCTGCCATGGAGCTACCTGCCACCATGATAGATTGTGTCCCTTAAAGCCATAAACCAAAAATACGTTCTTCCTCCCTTAAATCTCTTTAATAGTTACCAGAAAAATAGCTAATATTCCTTGGAAGGCATTCAGAGAAGCAGAGGCAGGAGGTTTGCTCCAAGTTCTTGGCTATCCTGGTCTACATAGTGGGTTCTAGGACAACGAGGACCCTTTATTAAGACCCTATATTAAAACAAAACAAAACAGAGGAAATCCAGAGAATATTTGGATCCTACTTTAAAAATCTATACTCCACCAAATTTGAAAACTTAAGTGAAATGGACAATTTTCTTGATAGATTCCACCTACCGAAGCTAAATCAAGATCAGATAAACAGATTAAACAGCCCAATAACCCCTAAGGAAATAGAAACAGTCATTAAAAATCTCCCAACCAAAAAAAGCCCAGGGCCAGATGGCTTTTAGCATGGAATTCTACCGGACCTTCAAAGAGGAGCTAACACCAATACTTTTCAAACTCTTTCACCAAATAGAATCTGAAAGAACATTGCCAAACTCATTCTACGAGGCCACAATCACCCTGATTCCTAAACCACACAAAGACCCAACAAAGAAAGAGAACTTCAGACCAATCTCCCTCATGAACATAGATGCAAACATACTTAATAAAATACTAGCAAACCGAATTCAAGAACACATCAAAAGTATCATACACCATGATCAAGTAGGCTTCATCCCAGGGATGCAGGGATGGTTCAACATACGAAAATCTATCAACGTCATTCACCATATAAACAAGATGAAAGAAAAAAACCACATGATAATCTCACTAGATGCAGAAAAAGCATTTGACAAAATTCAACACCCCTTCATGCTAAAAGTTCTGGAGAGAACGGGCATACAAGGGCCGTACCTAGAAATAATAAAGGCAATATACAGCAGGCCAGTGGCCAACATCAAAATAAATGGTGAGAAACTTGAAGCATTTCCTCTAAACTCAGGGACAAGACAAGGATGTCCACTTTCACCATATCTCTTCAATATAGTACTTGAAGTTCTTGCTAGAGCAATAAGACAACTAAAGGACATCAAGGGGATAAACATCGGAAACGAAG
>CAJQZJ010033263.1:386208-488970 GCA_907164525.1 Lophiomys imhausi | reverse complement strand
TTCACAATAGCCACAAACAACATAAAATACCTGGGGGTAACTCTAACCAAGCAAGTAAAGGACCTGTACAACAAGAACTTCAAGCCCTTGAAGAAAGAAACGGAAGAGGCCTTTAGAAGATGGAAAGATCTCCCATGCTCATGGATAGGTAGGATCAACATAATAAAAATGGCCATCCTACCAAAAGCAATATATAGATTCAATGCAATTCCTATCAAAATACCAACACAATTTTTTATAGACTTGGAAAGAGCTAGTCTCAATTTCATATGGAACAACAAAAAGCCCAGAATAGCTAAATCAATCCTGTACAATAAAAAAACATCTGGAGGTATTACCATCCCAGATTTCAAGCTGTACTACAGAGCAATAGTTGTAAAAACAGCATGGTATTGGTATAGAAACAGACCAGTAGATCAATGGAATCGAATTGAAGATCCAGAAATAGACCCACACACTTATGGCCACCTAATTTTTGACAAAGAAGCCAAAACGGCACAATGGAAGAAGGACAGCATCTTCAACAAATGGTGCTGGTCCAACTGGATGTACATTTGTAAAAGAATGAAGCTAGACCCATACTTATCACCTTGTACAAAACTTAAGTCCAAGTGGATCAAAGACCTTAACATAAGGCCGGTCACACTAAATCTACTAGAGGATAAAGTGGGAGAAACCCTCGAACTAATTGGCACAGGCGACAACTTCCTGAACAGAACACCAACAGCCCAGGACTTGAGATCAACAATCAATAAATGGGACCTCATGAAACTGAAAAGCTTCTGTAAGGCAAAGGACACTGTCATTCGAACAAAACGGCAGCCTACAGACTGGGAGAAAATCTTCACCAACCCCACATCTGACAGAGGGCTAATATCCAAAATCTACAAAGAACTCAAGAAATTAAATGCCAAGAAACCAAATAATCCAATCAAAAAATGGGAGATGGAGCTAAATAGAGAATTCACAAAGGAGGAATTCCTAATGGCTGAGAGACACTTGAAGAAATGCTCAACATCCTTAATCATCAGAGAAATGCAACTCAAGACGACTCTGAGATTCCATCTCACACCTGTCAGAATGGCTAGGATCAAAAACTCAAATGACAGCACATGCTGGCGAGGGTGTGGAGAAAAGGGTACCCTACTCCATTGCTGGTGGGAGTGCAGGCTTGTGCAACCACTATGGAGGTCAGTCTGGCGATATATTAGAAAACTTGGAATAGCTCTGCCTCAGGACCCAGCCATACCACTTCTGGGTATACACCCAAATGCCTCTTCACAGAATCATAAGGAAGTTTCCTCATCTATGTTTATAGCAGCCTTATTTGTAATAGCTAGAAACTGGAAACAACCCAGATGTCCCTCAACCGAAGAATGGGTTAAAAAACTGTGGTACATCTACACAATGGAATATTATTCAGCTATCAGAAACAATGAAATTATGCAATTTGCAGCCAAATGGATGGAACTAGAAAAGCTCATCCTGAGTGAAGTAACCCAGACTCAGAAGGACACATATGGCATCTATTCACTTATAGTAGGATTTTAGCTATATAGTAGAAGGTATCAATACTACAACTAACACACCAAAGGGAACTTGGACATAGACTTCTTATTTTTAATTTTTATTTATTTTTTATATATTAGTTATATTTTTTTCTATTTTTTAGTCTTTTTTATCTATTGTATGCTTACTGATTTGTTTGTTTAGTAGTTCTCTCTCCCAGGCAACGAGACACTTTTCACTGATGGTACTGCTTCATAGATCCCCAATGAATGAAGAGGCTCTTGGCCCTCATACGACCTCTCAACTGAGATGAGGGACTGTTATATAAGGACACCCCACCCCAGAGAAATGGGATGGAAGGGTTAGGAGGTAAAGAAAAAAAATGAAATGTGATGTTTCGGCCTTTTACTACTAACTGTCATGAACTGTTTAGGATAATTAAGAAATGCAAACTAATGGTTATGCAAGCCAGTCATTCTGTTAGGTACTATGACAGCCTATTATAGTTACTTGCTACGCTATTCAGAAATAAACCTGCTAAGAGACAAGCAACATCTCCTTACCCTAATATAAGAGATAGATAGGGCCTCTTCAAAAATCTCAAGAGATCTGCAGAATATGGCATTCAAAGATGTTTTCGTAACTTTAGATTTTTTTTTATATCAAGACATATCAACTCCTGACAGCACCTCCTATTCTCCTCCAAGTAGAAGATGAGCATCGAAGAATCTCCAGTGGGAGATGACTGAATTAGTCGCAATCCTATCTCTTGGTAGGAAAAGCCCCTTGCTCCAACTGTAGACAGAATGCTGTCCAAAAAGGACAAAACCTGGAAGCAGGTAAGTTGACAGCCTAGCTCTGCCAAGACAGGGTAGGTAAGTCCTTCATAACCCCTGCTCTACAATCAATGTCTGTCAGAGAAGCGGGGCCAAACGACTGAAGAGCGATGCTGTAATGTACGGAGAGAAAATGGGAACTGTCCAGGCAGCCACTGGTATGTCATTTCTTAGTTTGGGAAGCTGCAGGCCCTGTACTTCCTATAAAAGCAGATATATTTATCCCTCTCAGGTCTCTGAGGTGACTGAAGAACAGATAGATAAAGTCTCATAATTAAATTTTGAGTTGTTTAGGAGTCAAGAGAGTGTTATACATCTAAGAAGATACTTTTAAAATTGTGTTGCAAGTTAGTATGAATGTTGAGTCAGATATAGAACTTTAAACTCATGGAGATGGTTAGATAGTAGAATGTTAAAGTCAGGTACCAAATACATATGGACTGGTCATTGGGAATGTACGTTAAGCCATATAGCCCTCATAACTATGGTCTCATTACCTCTGTTGTACTGTATTGTATTTATTATTATAAGAGAAAGAGCCATTTGTTGGACTGAAAGGAGAAACTGTAGGGGGAAATAAGATATACCTTAAACTTAAAAGAAAAAAAAAAGGGAAGAGGATGGGGGGTTGAGGGTGGGAGGGTGGGACTGGAGGGAGAATAGGGAGGGGACTGCGATTGAGATGTAACTTGAAAAAATAAAAAATAAAGGAAAAACAAAACAAAACAAAACACAAACTCCAAACCAATAAAAAAATCAGATCCAAGATAAACTTTCCCACCTGGAAAAAAATACTCTAATCCTTCTCAGAAAACCATAACATTAGCAGACTTGGTAAGAAGGTAAGAATTAGACTACACCAGATATGGCCAATTGTCCAATCATGCCACCAAGAACTGCTGCACCCAATAAAATAAAGTGCTGCCTTCCATTCCTGTCTTTGAAGTAGTGACAGGGTAAAAGAAAAGATGGGCATGACCTGTCAATCTCTTCTTGTACGTGAGTGTCTACTTGCTATCCGCCTATGGGGGTTTAATGAGTTGTTGGTAGGAAGTCCATTTCCAGAATTAAAAGTATCAGGCAAGTGGTACAGAAAAGCATTTCAGAGTGTTCTCTGAGATAAGAGCATCAACAGAGGTAAACGCCTTCAGAGATTGACTAAAGTAACGCCAAATATGCCAAAATCATAAATATTTTGGAGTCTTGAAATAGAACAAAGGGAGAAGTTGAGTTTAAAGCAAGCTGTGTGGTTTTCTTGTTTTATGTGCCAGGGAGGAAGGTGGGAAGAATCCTACCAATTATAGGAGAGGTTCAGGTTAAGGCTTAGGAGCAGGTACTGTCCTTTAGAGTCACCCACTGTGCTCCATTCAATTTCTTAGGAGAGATGGTACTGATTTCAGAAGATGGTAGAGATGGAAAGCTGTAAAACCTGTGGTATGGGGATAAAACCAGAGGGGCTTACAAAATAAAGTCCTATCATGGTATGACATGTTTAGTCACTTCCTTCTCTGTCCTCTACACACCCTTATCCCCACCTCACCCCTCAGTGGCATCAATGTATAGTACTGCCCCTTATTTCCTCTAGATCATTCTGCTTCACCTATAGCTGACTTCTGGTTACGTCTTCAAACACATCAAGCACACATGAGCCTCAGGGATCTGCTACAAGATATTTGTCCTCTGCCTGGAACGTTCTTCCCACAAGTGTAATTTCTCATCTCCTTCAAATCTCAGCCAAATGTGACCTATACTACAAAACTCATCTAAACACTCTTCATCCCCATTTTGAAATAAAATCTGACCCCCCATCCAACATTGATATCCAACTTACTATACATGCCATCTTCTTAATGCTATATAATTGTACACTACTCAGCTAGGCTTTGTCTCTTTCCTCAAACTCTGTTGGAATGTTAACTCAGAAATATTTAATGTATTTTAGTAACCAAACTAAAGACCCTAGATCTAGCTGATACACAATAGATGATATTTAGCTAATAGAAGAATGAATAAGTGCATGGTGTAGAATTTAATGATCCCTTTTCCTGCTTGGCTATGGCTAAAAAAAAAAAAAGAACAGGGCCTTCAACATAGAGGCAGATACATGACTGAAATGCACATGTTCATCTGCACTAAAGCATAATGACCAGCCTATCCAGATAAATGAATGGTATCAGACTCTTTTCTGTTTCTAAGGAGGAGTGGTTGCAGGGAGAGGTTAGTAGACATCATAAAGGAGGCAGAAAGAGCAAAGGCAGCTGAAATTTGCACAAGATCTCAAAGACTTAAAAGTTCACAGTGTATCTTTGAGCTATTTATTTACCTGCTGTGTCTAGTTCTTCGAGAATTCCGTACAATGCATTTTGATCATATTCAGCCCCTTCCTCTCAGATCCATTTCGCCTTCCCTACCCTACCCACCCAATTTGTGTCTCTCTCTGTTTTTTTGTAACTCATCAAAACCAGTTTATCCTGTCCATACACTTGGAAATACATACGGGTTTTCCTGGAGGGTTGGTCTACTCACTAGGTGCTGCACCCTTAAAGAAAATGATTCTTCCTCTTCCAGCAGCTACTGACTGCCAATTGTTCCTTATCTAGGGATGGGACTTCATGCCTGCTGCCCCTCTCCATGCTGCAGTTTTGTCTGGCTTGAGGTCTTTTACATGCTGTCTCAACTGCTGTGAATTCATATGTGCAACTGCCCTTCTGTGTCCAGAAAACAGTTTCCTGGAGTCATCCACCACCTATGGCCCCAATAATGGTGCCAGATACGTATTGCACTTGCCAAGTAGGCCTTAAATTCAATCAGGTATGGGGAATTCCATGGCGTTTGTGCTGCTATGGTACCAATGTTGTAGTTCCCCATACTCACTACTGGGAATGACTGGTCATCCCTTTTCTCCTCCACTAGCAGACACAGCACCTTCTGGCCCTATGAAAGCTAGCCAGCAGGGGTGAAGCTTCCCAGCAAATACCAGCTTTATTTCTTCATGAGGAACAGAAATTGTATGAAGATATTTTACCTAATATCATCTAGAATGATTATGAAGAAATATTCACTTATTTAAAATAGACTTTCTTATAGAATAGAATGACTCTAAAACATAAAACTGATTTTTCCTCCTCTGGCCAGATCTGAAAAATGAAATTTATTCAAGAGCCAGAATGAAAAACCAAGATTCTGAGTCTGTCTACTGGCTCACAAATGAACAGTTTAGATTCCAATCCTGAAACTTTCATAGAACTGAGCACCAAAAACCCAGTTGTGCTGTGCTCTGAATCAGAATCATGGTCTCTCTTCTCTATGGGAAGGCAGCCCCTAAAAATAAAGGGTAAAGTTCAGAGAAAGACCCTCTTTAGTCTCTAAAAGGAGCTAGAAAGGCTAGATTAATCCCTTAACCAAAAGTGTAGTCTCCAGCCTACAGAAAAAAAAAAAATTCAGGCCTCTAGGGGGCAATTTAAGAAAGATGAAGCAATAAAATAATTAATGAGGAAATGAGTTAACTGTAGCTGGTTATAATCCATATGTCCAAGAACAGCATCATTAAAAAAAAAAAAAAAACAGCAATCTCCTACCAGTCACTCAACCTAGCAATTTTTTTCATTCCATCTTCTTGCTGTCCCCCATCCCAATCCATATTTTATAATGAAAGGGAGGCGTAGAGAAGCCAGAGGGTTAAATTTCTCACGTCTAAATCCCTCCAGCAACTTGAATTTCCTGAAGCTACTCTCCTAGGAGGGAGCATATTGTGACCAAGCTCTCCTGCAGCACCTCCTGCCATCTGCAAAATTAAATTAAATGGTCCTTCTCTTTTGAAATCCTGCCATCGATGTACCAAAGGGAACATCTGAGTATACCAGTCAGGGATGATAGCTTTTCCTTTTTACCAACACACACAAATCATTAGGAGATTAAGTGTCTGAATGGCTAATGTACACTTCCATAAAGGAGGAGAAGTTAAAGGCTCAGTCTGACACCCACATAGAAGGGGCTAGGATTGCACTCGCCGCTGCCCTTGGAAGATGATTAAAAGCAGGGTGGACAGGAAGCTAATGGCTTTTTTCCTGCACTTCTACGGAGGTGGGGCTGTCAGGAATGGACATGGGAAATCAAGCGCCAAGTGTTGAAGGGCAGATGGTGGGAAGGAGGGAAATGATTACAAGCCTAGGAAGCACTAGGACCCCCAAAGAACAGAGTACTCCACACGCACAGACACTTCTAAAGACACCGCAAAGCCTGCACTCCCCGTGCTACTACAAAAGGTTTGTTCTAAGGCAAACTGAAATTTAAGCCAATGCAGAGGTGGGGTTGGGTGAAGACACAGATCAGTACACACTACCTGCTTAGTATGTGAGGCCCTGGGCTTAATTCCCCCCTACCAAATAAACAGCCTGTAACTTTTGTATTTGACGCATTACCCAAAAAATGCATTTCCATTTTCTGCCCCTGTAGCCCAGGCCAAACAAAACAAAAACAAACAAAAAACCAAAACAAAACTGATGCCATTTCTCCCACCTTCCTCTAACTGAACAACTTGTTTCAATAGTTATGTCTACACCCACCTGGTCCTGCTTTAAATATGCCTAAATTTGGAACAACAGAAGCAAGTAGGTAAAGAAAGGAAAAAAAATTAGGAAATGACAATTTTCAGAATAGCAGTATATAATTTGAAAAGTAACTCAGATGGAAACAGACTTTATATGAATATAAATTTACACACAACTCGTATTTTATTTAAGTCACTTCATTGTAACAAATCTGTATTAAGTATCTACTATTGTGCCCATTAGTAAAGACCAAACATAATGGGTCAGAAACCCATCCAGTCTTTTTTGAAGTGGGCTCCTGTTCATACACCTGGAAGAGACTTCTCAGAAAACCCAGGATTGGCTCTATATTAAAGAGATAATACAGGAACTTATACCTACCTCAAGGTCACTCTAAACAACTTTTCAGACCTATCTGCCATCCCTCAGTCACAGGATGGACAAAAAGAAGATTTAGAAACTAAGGCAGAGGCAAAGACAGAAACCAGATGGCTACCTACAAAGCTAGAAATATATGCTTCTTAATGAGACATCTGGCAGGAAGAGTGAAAAAAAAATCCTTACATCAAATTCTTTGAGAAATTATAATCCCCAATGGAAGTTATACACTACAATTTTTAAAAAACACTATAGCTAATAAAAAAACTCTTCATTTTTTTTCTTACCATCTTCTGAGAAGCATAGACATTTCAAGGGAAGAGTTAGGAATAAAAACACGTCTTACAGAGGGTGTGTTGGTGTCCACCTTTAATCTAGCATTCCAGAAGCAGGGACAGGCAGATCTCTATGAGTTTCAGGTAAGCCAGGGCTACATAGCAAAACTGTCTCATAGAAGGAGGAGAAAGAAGGGGAGGAGGAGAAGGAAGAGGAAGACAAAGGTGAGGAAGAGGGGAAGGAAGGAATCTTCTCTCTGTCTCCCCTCCCTTTCTTCCTCCCTCCCTCCCTCCCTTTCTCCCCCCACCTCGTCTGAAAAAAGCTGTTTTTGTAAAACAACTGGGACTGTAGATATTTGTAGGCAGTTTCTAAGAGTTCCCTTCTTCCCAAGTTCCCAAGTTCTTTGGTTTCTTTTTCCCTTTACCCTTTTACATGGTTGGTTCTTACATCCTGCTATGCTTTCCTAGGTCCCTGTTACCAACTAGTACAGCTCCCTGTTACCAACTAGAAAGACTTACAGATTCTCAACTCTAAACCCAGTGAAATCCACAGAAAGGTTTTTATGAAAATGACAATCTCCTCCAGAAACCTTAAGTTAGTCTCCCTTGCTGTCCTGCAAAGGAGACAGAGTCTGGATCTGAAGTGACATCAGACCTCTCTGCCACTGGTCCTACTGTCAGGACCTGCCAGTAGCTTGCCAGCAGTGTAAGTCTAAACCCCTCAGGAAGAAATATTCTCTTTTCATCCCAACACTAATTTGAAAGACCCAGTAATTCAGTCAACATGTCACAACAAAGATGTTCTTTAAAAAAGAAAGAAAGAAAAGGCCAGGACACAGAGGACAGCCAAGCTGACGTAGCCTGAATTCTGGTAGAAAATGCCCAGATATCCGTAAGCCTGCCAGGAGGAGAGTCGTACAGAGATCACCAGCTCCCAGACCTCATCAAGGGATTGAGGTTCTTTCTGTTCTTTCCTCCCAAAAACCACTCTCCTAAGTCCCAGGGAGATATAAGAACCTTTCCCAGTCTGCAAAGTTTCAGGGCAAAGCCAACAGATTCTGATTCGCTTCAGTGTCTTTGCAGTGGTGAGGTTAAGGCATCTGCGAACCCTCAGCTACAATAAGACATGAAAAGTGAACAAAAAGGAAGGGAAAAATAATGGCTGAGAAAAGGGTGGCATTGTCTTTCTTAATGAGTAGTTTCTTCATTTTGCTGTTTTGGTTTTTTTTTAATTTTCCAAGTCATCTATGACAATCATGTTGCTTATTTAACTATAAAAAACAATAAAATGTTATTTTAACACACAAACTCACAGCAGCTGTGGTTGCCTACACATGATCAAGCCAGTCAACACTCTAGCATGGAGTGGGAAGGGGTTCATGAGCTTCCATGCCTGAAGGGCTATTCTGGCTTCTTGGGGAGGAAGAGACAGCTTTCTTTAAGGGTGTGGCTGGCAGGCCAACAAGGCTCCAGCGCATGGCCTCACACTCTAGTGTATATGGCAGTACGATTGGACATGGTGAATTGTTAAGTTTTTTAAAGGATGATGTAAAGTTGGGAGGGGTAAGGAGGGAGAGGTGGCCCTGGGAGGAGATAAAGGGAGGAATTGGGGACGAATATGATCAAATACATCATATGGAACTCTCAAGTAATTCATAAAAATATTTTTTAATGTTATTTAAAATCAGTAGGAATAGGACCAGTGAGACGGCTAAGTGGGTAAAGGTGTCTGATGACCTGAGCTCAATCCCTGGAAAGAGGAAGGAAAGAACCAGTTCCTTAAAAATTGTCCTTGATCCATGTACACACACACACACACACACACACACACACAGACACACACACACACACACACACATTAGTACATCAACAAGAGCACTACGAAGAATGCTTTCAGACAATGTTTTAGGGAAGGAAATGAGAAGATGAAAGAAAAAGAAAAGCCCCATTTAATTTTAAGAAAAAAAAAAGGAATTAAAAGAAAAAGTGAAGAAAGTCAAAGAAAGAAAAAGAAAAGCCCCATTTAATTTTAAGAAAAAAAAAAGGAATTAAAAGAAAAAGTGAAGAAAGTCTTGGAGACTGAGAAACAGTCTAAATTTTCCTATGCTTCGGTGTGCACACAGACTAGAGAAACAATTTACTTTATGATAGAAGGCATCTGGTAGTTAGGTGCACTCACTGCACAAGAAAGTACTCCAAATTAATGAAGGTCCCTTATTTCTGAATGTCTACTCAGGAGAAAGGTTTTTATCCTTGCCTGTGTTAGATCTATAAAGCCTGGGAAGACAATGCTAAAGGCCAAAGCTTACTGTGTCTCAGTAGCTTGTGTCCTGTTTCACAAAGGGCTCTTGGCCACCACCAAGCAGCAGGACTGGCCACTTGCCCTCAACATGACGGGATCTCAGCTCATTTCTCTATGGCCTCCTGGAAGACTGAAGTATTAATGATTCTTTCCATGAGTCTCAGGAGATAGCTTTCTAATGTGAATTCCGTGCTCCACAGCTCGGACTCAGAGGAAACACCACCACAGAAAGGCGAGAGACAGATGCCAATTTCTACAAGAAGTCTCTGTTCCTTCCAGTTTAGGGGAAAAAAATCTGTTGGCAGAGAATAATGCAGTAGGATGGTTTTTGTTAGTGTGGGGGGTGGGGTGGGGTGAGGCTACAACATACCACAGAGAAACAGACCAATCAACCTTCCATGCCTTTAAGGAAGGGAAAGAAAATCCTAAATTTTTACTCCCTGTTACCTACCAACTGTCTGTCTCCCATCATCCCACCAAGATGCAATCTACACCCTTAGGCCCAGTGAATGCACTTAACTACGTTACTGACTGAAAATCAGGGTATAGAAGAAGTTCACTGATCTTTTTTCTTCTATGTAAATAAAAGCCACAGCTGCTCATGTTAAGAACCTAGTAGGACAACAGAAGGGTTCCCCTGAAGAGAAGTTAAATTATTTTAAACTCAAATAGTATCACCAAACTGGTATGCTTAGAAATCTACAAGGGTACTTTCTGCTGCCACAATGACTGAAAAGGTGCTACCAGCATTTAGTATAAAGGAATAAAAACATAATGTCCTATGATATGTGGACATTCCCACACATCCAACATGCCAACAGCATCTACACTAAGAATCACTATGGAAGCCAGGCATGGTAGCTCACACCTATAATCCTTAGTATTTAGAAGTCAGAGGAAGGAGGATTGCTACAAGTTCAAGGCCAATCTGAGCTATACAATGAGTTCCCTAGCAACTTGTGCAATGAAAGAGATCCTGTCTCAAAAATACAGCAGCAACAACAAAAGAATCACTGCGGACAGTAATAGAGATAACACTTTTCTTGGCTTTGTCTTACGTATTCCTAAATAGGTACAGCATTCATTCACCTGGGAAAATACTTTTAAAATAATGCAAAACAGTAAATACTGAAAAGGATGTTTCCTTCTATCCGCACCCTCTCAAAGCTCTGTGTGCTGAAGACAACTGTTATTTCTTATATGACTTAGAAATAGCATATGTATCTAGAACAGAAATATACACACATCTGTATCTCTTCCCCTCCTTCTGTGTGTGAGTGGTTTTTTTGTTTTTATTGCACAGGTATCTTGGAGAGTTTTCCAAATAGTACATTATGAATCTGCCTCTTCTTTCTACTGGCTACATGAACATTGAAATGGCTATGCTTTTGTATGTGCAGCTAAACCCACTTTGATGGCTCCTGCAGTTTTTCCTCTATTCTCATTGCTATAATGAATGTAAATGTAAGTACAGTTGCAGAACAGAGTCCTAGAAGGGAGTCCATAAATATGTGTATATATTTTGAATTTTATTTACTTATTTGTGCATGTGTGTATACATGCTCATTTCATACGTGTGTGAGTATTGGTATAATGGAATGTGGATAGGTGCATGGAGGTCAGAAGTCAACTTTGGGTGTAAGTCTTACCCAAAGACAGGTAAGACTCTGAGACAGATTGTCTCCCTCTTTGGTGCACCAGCCTGGCTGGCGCAAGAGCTTCTGGAAATTCTTCTGCCTCTACTTTTCATCTTGCTGTAGGAACACTGGCATTATAGGCACACATTACTGTTCCCAGCGTTATCGGAGCTTTGGGGATTAAGACTCAGGTTCTCACACTTGCACAGTGAGTACTTCTCGCACTGAATCATGTCCCCGATCCCACTTTTCTTTTTTGGGTTCATGAAGCCAGGCCGGTCTTAAACTCACTGTGTGTCCCCTTGAGCAGTGAGATCACAGGCCTGTGCCACTGCGTCCAGCTTCTTGAGCAGTGAGATCACAGCCTGTGCCGCTGTGTCCAGCTTCTGTGGTTGCAGGCGTTGAACCCATTGTTCTGGGTACGCTGGGCAAACACTCTAACAACTGCATTATATTTCTAGCCCCAACATTATCTCTGAATATTCTATGAATATAGGAACAATTTTCTAAGTGCATCTCAATCCCAAGGCTATTAATAATGGACATTTGAAACAGACATCACTAAACCTCCAATTTGAACTTTTACATGTTTATTTCCTGTGGAGGTAGAATGCTGAGAGATTCCATACATCTGGTTAAAAGAAATCTGAAGTGTTCTGCTTTTCTTCCCCTCTTCATATTTCTCATGACCAACCTTCATCTCCGAAAAGGGGTATAATTTGCCTACATTATGCCAAACAGTTCAGTTTTTATCTCTACCATGGAAAAAAATTAAACTCAGCTGAATTATACATGAGACCCTATGTAATATATCACACACCTTCAGAACTTTCATTCTCACAACTTATCTTAGCGTTTCTGAATAGGTCTAACAAGGGGCTTGCTACACATACTATTAAACTGTTGGCATGTGTCTAGCACGGACATTTGTAATGTATGAATACACCCAGATATTTGCAAGGATGTATGCATATGCTAGGGAGCTCTGACTTTAATACATTTTTTCCTACTTGCTTAGAGTTTCATCCACATCAAACTTTCAAAGCATGTGCCTCCATGAGGTGATTAGAATATTCAGGACATAGAAACATGTCTGATTTACAGTTTGTAAGTTCTCTATCCTCCTCCAGGGATGACCATAAGACTACCTGGACTGACGAGGGAAAGCCATTGCTGTCCACAGCTCCCTAGACTCCCTTCCACTGAAGCTGCAGAAGTGTTCTAAAACTGAGCAGACAACTGTGCATACAGTCCATGCTTTCCTGCTGCCTGAAGTTCGTGAACAAGGGGCTTCATTCTTGTGGCCTTCTCCTTTCCTCATCACAATTCCCAGTCACTGCTTTTCTCATCTGGTCCCATCAAGGCAGAATAGCTGCTGCCTGCTATTCTCATGTCTCTCATAGTCATGCAAAACTAATCAACAACCAGAAATGTAATGTCCTTCAACAAGCAAACCTAAGCCCCAGGCCTAGGCTTCTTCCAGGAAAATGGTGAGTAATCAGCACTTTTATCAATCTACTTCCAAAATCATATTAGACAAAATGCATGGATTATATATCCATTTCCATTCCACTCATCCTCATATAAGCTCTTGGTTAACTTGGCTAAACCAGACCATCTCCACTAAGCCAGCAAACATCTTAACAATGTAATTGGGAAGATGGGTACCCTCGGGGAGGGGCTTAAGAGCAGAAACAAAGCTCAGATTTCATCTCCAGTTAAATCCAGTGGGATATTAATGAATATTCAAAGACCACAAAGGAAACTAATAGTCCTGGATGTCATTTATTTTGGAGTGCACTAGCTACTTGCTTTTGGCACAATGGTATCAAGTCACACAAGTCTCCCTAGTTTTCAATTTTATCTCCTTTCTGTGGCATAAGAAACTACTCTAGGGCTGGAGAGATGGCTCAGCGGTTAAGAGCACTGGCTGCTCTTCCAGAGGTCATGAGTTCAATTCCCAGCAACCACATGGTGGCTCACAACCATCTACAATGAAATCTGGTGCCCTCTTCTGGCCTGCCGATATACCTGCAGACAGAACACTGTATACATAATAAATAAATCTAAAAAAAAAAAAAAAAAAAAAAGAAACTACTCTAGAAATACTCAAAAGTATTAACACATGTAGAGAAATATTAAAATGTTAACAAAAATCTTGAAGGAGTTCATTTTCTTCCTCTGATGTTTTTTGAGGTTTACCTATCACAATAGCCTTGCTTATTGTTTTTCTTCAGAGTTATTTTCTCAATTTATAATTATTTTTTGTTCTTTTTAATTTTGTATTTTACTTGTTTGTTTGTTTGTTTGGTTGGTTTTTGGTTTTTTGATAAAGAGTTTCTCTGTGTATCCTTTGATGTCCTGGAACTTGTTCTGTAGACCAGGCTGGCCTCAAACTCACAGAGATATGCCTGCCTCAGGAGTGCTGGGATTAAAGGTATCTACCACCACACCCAGCTTATTTTTTTGTTCTTATCTGTTACCTATCTTCCTTAAAGAAAGTAAGCTCCACGAAGGTGGAAATTCCATTTGTCTCATTCACGGTAACCTTCTCCAACCTAATTGTACTGGTTAGAGTTTGTCAACTTCACATAAGCTCCAGTCATCCCAGAAGAGGGAACCTTAGCTGAGGGATTGCCTCCATCAGACTGTCTGTAGGCAACTTTGAAGGGGCATTTTCTTGATTAATGATTGATATGGAAGGGCCCAGCCTGCCATGAATGGTGCCATCAGTAGACAGTCTTAGGTGGTATCAGGAAGCAAGCTGAGCAAGCCAAGAAAAGCTGGCCAGTAAGCAGCTTTCCTCTATGGTTCCCTCTGCCTTGCTTGAGTTTCCCCTCTGACTTCCCTCAGTGATCAACTGTGATCTGCATGCATACACCAAATAAACCTTTCTTACCCAAGTTGCTTTGGCTATGGTATTTATCACAACAGAGAAACCTAACCAAGACACTAACTCAGTAAATGTGAAGTGTCTACTAAAATAGTCAGGATATGCAGGGTGCTCTGCAGGGACAAACAACCCTTTGTGACTTAACACACCAAAAGCTCATTTCTTGTTTATGCTTATATGTTCATCAAGGGTGAGAAGTAGGGGCTGTTCATCACTGTATCTTAAGAGCCCAGACTAACAGAGGCTCTATCTGGTCACAAGCATCCACAGTAGCAAGCCAAGAAAATAAGAGCGCTGAGCTGTTTCATCCCAGGAACTGCTTCTGCTTATCAGTGTTTAGCCATATTTTGCTGTTCAGAATAAGCCACAGAGCCACTAATAACTTCAAAGAGAAATTGAGAAGTTGATGTAAATGAATATTGGAAGCCTGAAGTGATTTAAACAAAAAAAATCTATTAATAGAACCATACTGTTAAAAATGTTTCATTTGGTCCATTCCTGTTTCTAGGCAAAGTTGAAGTTGCAATTACAAAATAAATAACAGAGAGAAACTTTTCAGAAAGAAAATATATCTGAATTGCCCAATCAAGAGAAGACATCTATATTCATCATGCCACTTAATTTAGGAACAAAGCCAATGATTAACGTGTACTTCACACTAGTGCTCCTGGCAACTAAAACCCTAGAAAAGAAACAACTGTACGGAAAATGTGTGACTGTATGGTGCCACGCTTTCAGATAGCCAGAGAAATTCAGTTCAATTAAATAACACCATACATTTATCTGTTTTAACCTAAGTAATACATATAAACAAAAAACAGTAAACAAATTACATCATGTTTGTCCACTACAACACAGCCACCTATTATTACCACGGAAGGTCTACAGCACCATGACTCACACTTGAAACTTTCTCTACAACATGTCTAACAGTATTTTCTGCAGATACAGAACAAGTAAGATTCAATTCTTGTTTGACAAGGATTCTTTGTTTCTTTCATCTTTCTTTCTCTTCCATCATTCAGTCTCTTACAGTGAGATAATCTCCAGTCACACAACTCTTTCTCTAAATGAATTCCTAAGTTGCTATGGTAACCAACACCTTCCTCCAATACTGTCAATATGTTTCCCTCCCCTACAGGCAGACTTCTTGATATACTGCCAGAAGCACCAATCTCCTAGCACATGCTTGCTCCTCAAACCTATAAATGAGGCCTTTTAGAAGACTCTGCTAATAACCAAAGCAGCTATCTTTAACAAAAACCCAACTTTGTACCTATTATCTCATTTAATAATTAACAAAAACAAAAAACAACCACTGCATGGTAGCAGTCATTTGTCTTATTTTAAATAATAGATAAAAATAACTATAAATCGACAGGTGTGGTAACACATGCCTTTAATCCCAGCACTCCGGAAGCAGAGGCAGGCTCTCTGTGAGTTCAAGTCCAGCCTGGTTTACAAAGTGAGTCAAGGACAGCCAGAGCTGCACACACAGAGAGAAAACCTGTTTCGAAAAACAAACAAAAACCAAATAACTATAAATCAGAGGTCATACAACTTGGTCAAGAAACAGAAGCAGGATTTGAACCCAGAATTCTCAGACCACACTGTCTCTAAGATGCTTTAGGCATCTTCTGTCAGCACAAGACTTTGCCCAGATTAAAGAAGTGAACTACAGATCCTGTTCATTGTTCTATCTCTGATTCTTTTTCCAAAAAGACATTATATACTTCAAGACATTAGCTTGCTTTTATATCAGCAAACACTACTCTTAATCCAATAGCATTTTAAGACATTTTGTTAATGAAGACAGAAGGTTGAATATTAAGCAAGAAAAGCATTGTTCTCCTGTTCTTCATTTCCAAGGGCTTCCACTGAGAACAAGGTAAGGTGTGTTGACTGTTCGTCACACAGAATTAAGGTACAATATCAATAATACTCCACAGGTGTTGAGGCATCCACAATATGATCAGATATCAAGAAAGGTCGTTAAGGATTGAACAGCAGCCAAATCTCCTGGATTATCTGCTACGCCCATTTAAAAATGTCCTCAGCTCTCATATGACCCATATCCTCACTATTCTTCCCTAAACACAACTCCAGAAACACACAAAGTAAGTACCATACTCACTTCTTCTCTGACCCACCTCTCCCCAACTCCCAACACAGGGATACTTTATATTACCTTCTAAACAAGAGGGAAACATTTACCATCCCACAGTTATTTTCCCAGTCTGCCTTTTTCAATCATTCACATGGCATAAATTGATACTCCCTTGACCAGGAGCTATTTGTAAAACTAGTCTGCCTTCCTCTTTTCCCATCAAAAATTCACTCATTAGGCAGTAGAGTAAAAAGGGGAGTATTTTAAAGAAAACAATTCGCAAGTCACCTAGCATTGCCACCCACTCCACAGAGGCACACAAACAAGAGAATTAGTCCAATTTGTTGTCTGTAATAAATGGGCCACTTCACCCATCAGAGCTCCAGAGTTTGGTGCAGGATGACTAATTCCAAGTAACAATGGCTACAGTGACCTCGCTCCCTATTTTACAGCTTTGTGTGGAAATTCAAAGCCACCCCTTTCCCACCCTTATCTTCCCTTGCGTACTTCTGCATATCAATCCATTAAGAGTCTGAAGCGTAATTTGTCTTACTCACTATCACCCTGTTAAATTGCTCCACAGCGGCCACAGCAGTACTCACTGTGATCAGTGATTCAGACTTATTGAGCAAAAGGCCTTAAGTAGGTGTTATTATTAAAATTTACAAAGGTTTTATTATTAAAATAAGCCAAGATAGCCCAGAACACCTTCACAGAACAGTCGTTCTAATGATTCTTGAGTTCTGAAGGGATGTTTGCCCCATTCTCAATGTTTCACTGGTGAATATCAATAACTGGGAATTTAGCAATAAATAAAACCAACCAGCATTCTAAGAATGAAGTCTTAATGATCTCATTTAAAGGTACAGCACTGTGCAAATCTTTAAGATGCTGCCTGTGTTCAGAGCCACTGTTTATAACAGCAAGCACCAGAAATGACTCAAGGGTCTATTTGAGAGAGACTGGGTCAGCAATGGCAGCCATCCACACAATGGAATAGTATGTAACTCTATAAAAAATGATACATGACCACCTTATCTGTACCAACACAGAAAGATTCCCCAGGACATGATGAGAAAGACCAAAGGCATTCACCCAAATGAAAACAGCCCAGTGTGCTGTCTATAATAAACAGGACACTTCACCCATCAAAGCCCTAGAACTGTATTAAACAGACTGTATACTGTACTGCCATTTGTGTAAAATGGAAAGAACAAGAGCATATATTCACTCTTGCTTATATTTACATAAATTAGTACCAGAAAGACAGATAAGAAACCTGGGTTCAGCCCAGTGGATTAGAATGAATGTGGTGGATAATAATATTCTTGACCAAAAAACAAAAAAAAAAAACTTCTAAGTATTTTTCATGTTTTTAATTTACCTTTACTACTTAATTCATCAGGGAAGGTGGGAGTGGAGCAGGGAGCAGATAGTCTCCACAGCCCTGAAACCAGATGATGAAGTACATCTGTGCCTGTCAGAAGCCACCAGCTTTAGGACAGGGATGATTTGTATCAAAGGAAGAGCCAGACTACGACTTGCTTGTTTACAATAAAACATATATGGTCCTCTCCCACAGTGGTGAAAAGGACAGAGTGCTGCAAGTACAGCTCAGTGGTAAAACCCTGCCTGGCATGTATGAAGCCCTACATTCAATCCAGTACAAAAGGAAATTAAGGGGCGTGGGAACAGGGTAGAGAGGGGTCCTTCCTTTGCAGTTCTCATTTGATTCCTGGGATTTCAAAATGGACTTTTAAAGAGAGGAGATTTATATCTAAGTCTATGATGAGATCCATCTTAAGGCTACCTACTTTCAACACAAGTGTGATTTTGCATCACTTCCATGGTTCCTCTTCCCCAGACCAGAAGAAAAGAGAAAAAAGAAAAAGGCAGCCATTGTTTAACCTACAAGGCTAGATGCTAGCCTTGTAGGTTAAGGGAAATGCCATCAAAATGAATAAATTTAAGTTATCTGTCTAAGACTAGTGTCAGAGAATTCTTGTTCCAGCACCAAAGACAACTACACCCTCCCACCTAGCCATAGATAAAGACAGACATGAAGCAACTGCTATTACAAGGTCACAAATGCTGACAGTCAGCAGGAGTTCAGATGAAAGAGTTCAGGAGCTGTCCCAGCCAAGTGAAAGTATAGGTGGCTGAAGAAATGTCTCAGCAATTAAGAGCTTGCTGCTTTCAGAGGACCCTACTTGGGTCCCCAACACTCATGTCCAGTGGCTATAACTCTAGCTCCAGGGAATCTAATGCCCTCTACTGGACTCCATGGCACTGGTATACCCAGGCATTCATTCATTCATACACACACACACACACACACACACACACACACACACACACACACACAAGATATAAATTGAGATAGACTGAGACAGAGAGAAAGAAAGAGAGAGCACATGTCAGCATAAGCAAGCCCTTATCAGGGTCCACCAGAACACAGAAAAATATCCCATAGTCATAGATGGTATGATATCTGTGTCTGCTCTCTCTGTCCCATACACTCCTTTAGTATGGCCCATTATTAGCTGATGACTGGAACTGCTGCCATCACCAATCCAGAACTAAAGTCACTACACTCTAGGCCTGATTTCCCAATTCCCTTTTGGACAATTCAACCTGGATATCCCTTGGCCAAGGATGAACTTCTTTTCCCTGGCAACACACAGATTCTATCTGTCCTTTCCCTTCCTCTGGAAATGGTTCTTCCATACATCTCAACCAGTGAACCAGAAGGCAAAGAGCATCCTACTATCTACCTTTGCCATCTCCCCATCAATTTCAAACTTAGAATAGATTGTTTAAAAAAGAGTAAAGGACAAAAAGAGAAAGTAAGTTGCAGATCCGAGAACCAAGAATCCGAGAATGAAAGTGGAACAAGTCTGAGGAAATTCTAGGGGCCTTAAATGCCAGTCTCCCATCCACAGCCTAGTCCTTGGAGGTGATATCTCACCTCTATTCAACTAGCCAAAAATAACTCTACTGTTTTCTCACCTCCTAAAAATACCCTTCAAAGCCTCACTCCTCCAGTACTTTCGAAGACACCTCCTTATTTTGTTACTTCCCGCTTCATTCAGCAGCATTTAATAGGTACAGGACTGCTTTGGGGATGGGAAAGGTGTAAGATAAGGTTTTGTTATATGGCTCAGGGTGGCCCCATGCATACTGCAATCCTCTTCCCTCAGCCTCCCAAGTGCAAGCCTTACAGGTGTGTCCGGGCGTGCCCAGGTGCTTTCAGGCAGAAGAAGAGCAGCCCTATCCCTGTTTGCTGATGGTGCCACATCTAATTACTTCTCGCTCACTGCTCGGGTCTTCTGTCACTCATTCTTTGCACTGCACTCAGGGTGTCACCTCAGAATTTAAAATGTTACAGTGGGGCTGAACAAACTTTTCCTACAAAGGTCAAATGGTGAATAGCGTATGCTTCTGGGTCCTATTTTCTCTGACACTACTATTCAGCTCTACTCTAGTAATGTAAAAACAACCACATATAACACAGAAGCCAAGTGTGACCATCCCATACAGCTTATTTACAGAAGTCCAGACAGCAGGCCAGATGGGTCAAATGGACTATAACCTGCTGATCCCAAGTTAATTAACTACAGTACTTGTTGCTCCATTGGAAGGAATCCAAACTCCTTGTCACAGCCTAGGAAGCCCTCCAACCTCACCTGACCACCAGATGCCCCTCTATGTCCATTATGTCCCTGCAACCTTTCTTGTCAGGGACCTCACACACTGTGCTGGGGTCCCTCACCTGCTACTCCCATCATCATCCTCTCTCAGAGCTCCTTAATTGCCTGAACTCACCTCTTCAAAGAGGCCTTTGCTGATCACTCCAAGACCCAAATAGGACCCATGGCTCTACTTATTTGCCTCAAATTCTTTATCATCAACTGAAAAATATTTATTTTACATTGCTCTGTCTTCCCAATCACCACACCTCTCCCCCAAGGGCAGATTCACCCCTACTTCCCAGTATCTAGACCTGTCCCTGACACCTAGCCAGGAGCCCACTTAGTATCTGTTGTCAGAACTGTCACTGTCTCCAGTCTCACCCACTTGCCCTTGGGTATCATCTTTTGTGCTAGCAATATTTCTAAGACACAAGAGGATCATGTCACTCTTCTGCTTAAAATACTTCAAGGCTTTCCAATGGACCCAGAACAAAACTACACATTATGTAACAAGGCTGCTACAGCGCATATTATACCTTCTGATTTTCTCTTAGTACACTAAGCAGGGACATGTTTTGCTTATTTTGTAATCTCAAGTACCCAGCACAGTACTAAAAACACGGCTGCTGTTCCATGAATGTAGAATGAAATCAATCAACAGGGATACAACAACAGCATAATGCTAAGTTATATATAATATATATAATAACTTACCAAGTATTAAATTTAAAGGCAATGAAGCAGGGTTTTTACACAAGACACTTTGTTTTAATGAAAGGAGGCAGGGAGAGAAGTAATGCAGATTCATCTATTTTGTGTCCTATAAGCAACTTTGGTGAAAGGGCTAGAAAAAGAGAGTTAACACCTGGTCCCAAATGAAATTCAAAGATTCCTCAAGGAGGCCAAGTATTCATATTCTCCCTGTTATCTATTAGCAAAGAAAACCTAATTTGGATGTTTTGTGGTTAAGATGACCCAAGAGATTCATGTAAGTTCTTCAGAACTGCCTGACTAGTAGAATAGAAATGATTGCTTGTAGAAGAATTTCTATTAGTCCTTTGTAACACCAAGGGATTTTCACCCTGATGGTTATAAGAATAGTCTCTCTTGGGCTGGAGAGATGGCTCAGCGGTTAAGAGCACTGGCTGTACTTGCAAAGGACCGGGGTTCAAATCCCACATGGCAGTTCATAGCTGTCTGTAATGGCCGGACGTGGTGATGCACGCCTTTAATCCCAGCACTCCAGAGGCAGAGGCAGGTGGATCTCTGTGAGTTCAAGGCCAGCCTGGTCTACAAAGCGAGTCCAGGACAGCCACGGATACACAGAGAAACCCTGTCTTGAAAAACCAACAACAACAAAAAAATAGTCTCTCTTGGGAATACAGACTTTCAAATTGTCCAACTAGTTAGGGAAGAAGGAATGCATTTCTCAAAATTAAAGGGAAATGAAGAAAGGATAACTCAGAAAGTCATTATGCTCTTTCAGGGGGAAGACTGAGTCTTAAGGTCATCCTGTCATCTTGACAAGACCTCCTTGCTCAGCATCTACAAGCTGTGGATTGGGTGCAGCTGGCTCAGTTCTCTTCTAATGCTACAGTCTGTTTCAACAAAGCATTTCCTAAGCCATCTCCAGACTCCAGAAATAGCAGTCTATAAATCACTGTGTCTCCTGTTTATTACAATAAAGCGTAAGGTAACTTGGTCCGAATTATCACTCTGTATTCTACTCTAAGTTGTCAGATGTAAATTTGGATAAAGGACTGGAGGAAACACAAACCAAAGCTACATCTGGGATTTATTCACTGGGGAGTACTTCTCATTCACCCAGGGTCCAGTTACGGAACATAAGAAAGGGGAAAAGAAGGATCCACTGGGGTTTTCCCCTAAGGTCTGAATCTTCTTTACATTCTCTGTCTCATGAGAGTTAAACAGGTGAATAACAAAATGACTAGCTCCATTTGCAGACTTCTTAGAACTACAATCTACATTCAAGACATTCCCAAGGTCTACTTAAAGAAAACTAATTGATACACCAGTATCTTCCAGACTTAAGACCATGTAAAATTTTTGTCAAGTATCTGTCTATATCAACACAAGAGCCAAGAAGCAATTATTCAAAGGGTTGCTGCCAAGTCGTTTACGAGACTATCTCCTCATACAACATTTAACAAAATCGTAGCCCATTATCCATTCTGACACTCCTTTGCCAACGGCTCAGAGGCAGTCCATCTTACTCCCGGACAGAAAAACATCAGAATGGACTAGTAAACCCCATCCTGAAGATGCTAAAACATGTGAGCTATATATAAGAAGAAAGAAAAGATGAAGAACAACTTATCAGTCAGATACATGCTATGTCAAAAGGACACTACAACCCGCCACCATTCCTGCCTCATCCTAGTTGGGCTGAGGCCAAACTGATGAGACAGGCCGAAGGTTCTCAAACTGACACAGGAACTAAGAACCTACGAAGCAGCAGCAGATAGATCCTTAAGGACCAGATATGATCTCAGTGGAGGGAGGGATTAATATAAATAGAACCTTGATAGAAGCCAGGGTCTAAATTAATGGCAGAACTTAACTCGGTCAAGGCAGAAACTGCTTACTAGATCTATTAGACACAAGTGGGCTGGAGTAACTACTCTAAGTCAGAGAAACTGGCCACAGTAAGGACAATTTGGTAACCCAAGGTACAGCAGGCACAGGGCTACCAAAATTCCATGTGATTAGAACCAGGTATGGTAGCACACATTTGTAATCCCAGCACTTGACAGGTGGTGGCATAAAGATCAGAAGTTCAAACTCATGAACTACATGGCAAGGTCATGTCCAGTTTGAGTTAAAAACAAAACAAAAACACCCACAAAAATCCTTATCTAAAAAAAAAAAAAAAAAAAGCAGCCGGGCGGTAGTGACGCACGCCTTTAATCCCAGCACTTGGGAGGCAGAGGCAGGCGGATCTTTGTGAGTTCGAGGCCAGCCTGGTCTACAAAGTGAGTCCAGGACAGCCAGAGATATTCAGAGAAACCCTGTCTCGAAAAACCAAAAAAAAAAAAAGCGTAACTGAGTCAAAAGTGTAAGACTCAAGAAGACCACAGCTAGGGCTAAAGCACAAGACTCTCGTAATGAATCTGTACAAGAGGGAGGTAGAAACCAAAGTCCAAGGGGACCATGTCAAAAACATGTGGGGTCAAAGTCAGGTATGTTGGCACAGAGCTATCATCCTGTTACTCAGGAGACTGAAGCAGGAGAACTAGGAGTTTGAGGCTAGACAGAACTATGTAGCAAGACTGTTTCCAAAATGGCTTCAGGGGCTGGAAAGAGAGCTCAACTGTTAAAAGCACTTGCCTTCTTCTGACCTTCGTGGACACCAGGCATCCATGTGTATGTGAAGGTAAAACACTCAGACATAAAATAAATCCAAAAGAAAATATTTTTAAAGATACAGAGTTAACTGGCAAGGATACCTACTAATCTCAGGCAGTGTGAGCATCTAAAACAATTAGTAAGTAATGCTGACAATGGGTTAACACCCATGAAATAATAATCTAGGAGTTCCTGGGTTTAACCCCTAGCATTCCAACAAACAAAAAAGATGTGCTAAGTTTATAATATTCAGGGGAAAAAAAAAACCACATTGTGCATTAGCAGATTTTATTTGGTCACTAACACATTATTCTAAAAACTAATTTAAAAGGGAAGCGGAGTCAGAGTTGGGTACTAGGTATTCATCTAGTTGCTACTGAAAGTAGTTTGCAGTAGATTGGAGCAGGCAAGCATAGAGACAGTTAGTTACCTGGAGCTCCACTTGGCTTCAGCTACGCGCACATCCCTGTTCTAACAATGCACTGAGTGCATCTGCACCCTCCTCCTCACAATGTGATAGGTCATTCTTACCCTTAGCACTCCTTAGTAACTCCCCCTTTGTGTTAGTTTCACTGAAACATGTCCCAGAATATATTCAAGAACTAGAGATAGGAGGTGGATCCAGTCTGAGCCATTTTCAAATGATTGGTGCACAGTAAAAAAACAAAAACAAAACAAAAAAACTATGTCCTCTAGGTGAATTTTTAAGTAAAATCTTCCATTTGCCATTTTATGCCTAGGCATAATCAAGTGTACATATGATTAAAGTATGATGCATCATGGGAAAAAAACATGAGCAGTGAAGACATATACAACCCAAGCTTGTCAATCAAAACAGAGGTCTGCCCACACTATGTCCCTTAGCAACCAACTCCTCGGGTAGACCCCAATAAAGAAAGTTCAAAACATACTCCTGAGCACTCGAGCTTAAGGAGCCCCCTGATCCTTTGCAGTATACCCTGTAGTCTCATTAAATGAAACTATTTGCTACTTTACCATTTGGGCGTGCTTTGTTATTGTTGTTGTTTTTTGAATAAGACACCAAGAATCTGGAAACACCTGTCCCAGAAATGACCCCAAGCAACAGGATGAAGTGAAGTCAGCAATAACTGCTTATCTGGCTGCTGGGTACGTGGAGCAGCACAGTATTTCCTTTGTGTATGTATATCTGAACCTTTCCTCCCTTGGACTCAGGCAAAAACCCCAAGTGTCCTAGTTTCATTTTTGTTGCTGTGATAAAATATCCTGACAAGAAGCCATTTAGGGGAGAAGGATTTATTTAGCTCACAGTTCTGGTTTCCAGTCCACCAGTGCAGGCAAGTCACAGGAAGAGCTTCCCATCCACATCACATCACACCCACAGGCAAAAACGGAAGAACAAATGTATGCGCGCCTACTGTTCACCCTCTCCAGGACACAGAGCCAGGCGTATGTCACCCACAGTGGGCTGGGTCTTCCTGCATCAATTAATTTAATTAAAACAATCCCCCATAGACGTGCCCATAGCCCAACCCAATGTAGACAATCCATTTCTTTCCTAGATGATTTCAGGTCGTGTCCGGTTGATAGTTAAAGTTTACCATCGTATCAAGACGGAAGCTAAGCCAAGTAACTGAGAATTTAGTAAGGCTTCTGTGAACAGGGGAGACTGTGGTATGAAGGGTAACTCAAACTCTCGCGGGCTGTCAACTGAGAGGTGTCAAACTACAGAGTCGCCAGGTTGCCCAGCACTTGACCTGGAATTCTAACTCCCTGTGGGTAGCCTTCCAGAGTGTGCTTATAGACTTAGCAACCAACTCCTTGGGCGGACCCCATTAAAAAAAAGTTCAGGAATACTTTTTTTTAGTTCAGGAATACTATTCAGGAATAATTTTTTTAGTTCAAGAAATGCAAAAGGGTCTGGTCTTAAAAATGGAGACATTATGTAAATTCAATAAAGAGAGGGTAGAAAATTCAGAGGCATGAGAAATGTAGCAAAAGCTCATGGAGAACTATGTACAAGAAAGGATATGAGTAGGACTTAAGAGATGGCTCAGCAGTTAATGGCACTTGCTCTTCCAGAGGACCTGGGTTTCATTCCCAGCACCCACGTGGCAGCTCACAACTGTCTGTGACTCCAGCTCCAGGGGATCCAACTCCCTTTTCAGGCTTCCTAGAGTACACAAACATTCATGCAAGCAAAAATATCCATATAAATAAAATAATGATAATAATGATAAAAGGATCAAAAAACCAAACCAACCAAACAAACAAACAAACAAAAAACAAAACCCAATCATGGTCTAGACTACTACCCTGGTTAGTTTTTTGTCAACTCAACACAAGCTTGAGAAGAGGAAACCTCAACTGAGAAAATGTCCCCACCAAAGAGGTCTGTGGGCAAATTTATGGTTCATTTTCTTTTTTCTTTCTTTTTTTTTTTTGGTTTTTTGAGACAGGGTTTCTCTGTGTATCTCTGGCTGTTCTGGACTCACTTTGTAGACCACATTGGCCTCGAACTCACAGAGATCTGCCTGCCTCTGCCTCCTGAGTGCTGGGATTAAAGGCGTGTGCCACCATGCCCGGCTTTTGGTTCATTTTCTTAATTAGTGATTGATGTGGGAGGCCCAGACCACTGGGGGCTATACCATGGGCAGGTGGTCCTGGATTGTTTAAGAGAGCAGAAGTAAGCAAACCATGAAGAACAAGCTCATAAGGAGCACTCCTCCATGGCCTCTGCTTCTGTGTCTACCTCCAGGTTCCTGCCTTGAGTTCCTGCCCTGACTTTACCCAGTGATGGAGGCTGGCCTGAGAGTTGTAAGATGGAACACCACCCCCTCCCCACTGCTTTCCATCATGTCTCACCACAGTAACTGAAACCCTGACTGAGACTACTTTACCAAAACACCAACAAAGCACTCCAGCTCATCTCTAGTCACATCTCAGGAGCCACACATAGTACAGCAGACACTCTGGCCAGAAAACCATTTACGGCATTACTCTTTTAAAAAACTTTATAGGGTCAGAGGGGAATGGGTCTTGAGGCAGTGTGTATTCCCTGAAGATTCTGGGGATGACATCAGAATCCCCTTTGAGATGTGTTTAACACTTGTGGTCACTTGATTTCCTATCATCGATGGGGGACAATGTTTGACTTATTTATTAATTCATTCTAATTCAGGTCACCATTAGCAAAGATTGTCATCCATCTGTACCTTCTCATAAAGTCTTAAACAGAGTTTGTCATCTGTTCTTCCAAAACAAAAATGCCAAAGAAAAAGTCGGGAGGGGGGAAGGGCAGGAAGTGGAAAAGAAGGAAAGGAGGAGAAAGAAAGAGAAGATGGGGAGGGTGAAGAGGAAGAATTTGAGGGAGAAAAAGAGAGATCAGTCAGTACTACCAAAATAGCAAAAAGTGGAACAGGAAGAATAATTGGGAAGGTAATATGTAGGCTCAGTTTTACTTCCAGAGCTAGATTAATATCCTTTTCTAATATCTATATGAAACTGCCAATTAAAAACATTACTATAAAAAAAAGAAAAGGGGGGGGGGAAGCAGGCCTAAAAATCTAAGACCTTTTAACACAGAAAATAAGAATTAGTGAAGATTTAACTGCATCATTATTTATGTTGTAAGCGGCCTCTGCCTCAAAGGATCAGGGAATTCACCATGGAATGACAAACTCTAACATAGTAGCAAGCACCAAAAACATCAGGGTGACATCTAACCCTGACAGCTCCTCTAACTTCTTCATAGGAAAATTGATTGGAACCAAAAGGTTAGAGTTGCTCCCATAACACCAGTTGTTTAAACTCAGCTACTCAAGAACTGTCTTCTCTATATCAAATGCTTCCACGAGTGACTGAGACAGATATGTGAGAATCATCCAAAAAGTAACCTTACAAAGCCAGGAGATATTAAATGGAGAAATCAGCTGGTACCCAGCCTAAATAAGAAATTGTTTACAAAGTAACTCCCAGTTTCCAATTTTTTGAGTTTTGTTTCACTGAGTAACTTAGGTACAGCCTTAAATCTTTCTGCTCTATATTTTGGCCACCTAACACACAAAATTAAGTTAAAATGAACTGTGTAACCAAAGCAAAATGAAGCTTTCTAGGTGGCATACTTACAATACTCAGGACACTGGAACTTCACTTGTCCTAAATTATCTATCTGGAAGTCAGCATCCTCAGAGGACATCAAATCTCAACTGGAAGTGTGCAGTCAAGTTCAGAACCTTTGCCTGGATAAACCTGATGTAGCAGAAGCATGGGAGTTTTGGATGACTGGTGGTATAATAGGTTATAGGGGAAATTAAAGATGATATCTCTTTCATGAATGATCAAAGTGTCTTCTAAACTCAAATTAGGGCACCCTGTCACAAACTGATAGCAGTAAGTTAAATAAACTTGTCTTTTTGTTAATGCCATCCCACTTACATCTTGGTCAATTTACAAACATGTTTCTACCAATATTTGCTTTTTTTTTTCTTTTTAGACAGTCCTTGTTCACATCATCTTTTAAAACAAAAGACCTTACATGTTTACAAAAGAATGTAGACAGGCCAGCTTCAAGGCACATGCTACTTGGGGAGGAATGACTGTCCAAAGAGATAGCTCTGTACCTATCTATCTGACAACCCCACAATAAGCTATGCACAAATGCCTGAAATAATGAAGTTTACCAAGAAAATGAACAGTCGGCAAAATCAAGGCTTGAAGCCCAAAGGGCCAGGCTTGCAGCTGGCCTGGCCAGTCATCAAAAAATCTGAATTTAAATGGAAGACACATTCACTGTGGCATGTAACAAAACAATTGGGGTGTCAAAAGCTCGGGGATTTTGGTTTCCTTATACACTACATACACATCTCCTGCCAATAAAAAGAGGAAGCATGCTTTGGTGCTCATGGCACATCATGGTAGTTGCTATTCTCAACAGTCAGTCTTTGGGATTTCCCACATACTACTGAGGCATCATCTAATAGATAGTAATTGCAGAGAAAGGTTCCTGTTTAGGGTCTGGAGAAAAAAGTGTTCGATCTCAAAGTTCATGGATTCTTTCCACTAGGGAAACACATGTAAGAAAGACTATGGAATCAGATGTCAGAAGCCTAATTTCAGACTAACCCTCAGCCAGCTTAATAACTTTGGATAATCCACCTATCTTCTCAGGACTCCATTATTCTCATATAGACAGAGAGAGAGGAAAAGATCAAATGTTCCCAGTTCCCTTCTAATCCATGTTTTTGACTTTTTTGATTAATGAGTGATACTACTAAAGCTAAAACTGGAACTTAAACCAATAAACATCTTTTACATTAAGAAAAATCCTATGTTAAACAAATAGAGCTATTCTGTTCATACCCTCTTCAAACCATGTGCTGCAACATTGGTCCAAGAGACTTCTACAGAAGATACTGAATCAGTAATAGGCTGATCTATTTAATCAAGCACTTTGTAAGCATTATGGATAGAACAGAGCAGACCATGCAAAATCCTTTTCCCATAGAGACCTTAGAATACTGTGAAAAAGAAGTGATTTGAAATTAATCAAATAGAAAATACTAAGTCAGGGAGCATTTTCTAGGGCGCTGTAATGAAGACTCTGTTAATAAGGTAACTTTCAAATCGAGAATCAAGACGGCAGAGAAGTGAACTCTGATGACATTAGTGTTCTAGGAAGAAGCATGGGGCCTTAAGACAGGACTCTGAGAAGCATGCTCGGCATACTAAGGAAACAACACAAGTCCAGGGTTATGAAACAGTGTAAGGTGAAGAGTAATAGAAAGAGAAGTCACAAGGGAGAAGAGGAAGGATCTTGTGATACAAAACCACAGAGAGGAATGAACAGAGACTAAGGTCTGAATTCCACTTTCAGATTTGTTTATTTCTATGTGTATGAGTGTTCATCTTCATGCGTGTACACGCACCATGTGTGTGCCTGGTGTCCTCGGAGGTCAGACGGACTCAAATCCCCTGGACCTGAAATCACACACTGATGGCGTTGTGAGCCTCCATGTGAACAAGTCTCCCACAAGAACAAGTGCTCTTAACTACTAAACCGTCTCTCCAGTCCCTGCATCCCATTCTTAAAGGACTGCTTGAGCTATCATATTGAAAGTAGATGGAAGGGACAACAACAGAACTAAGAAGGCCGGTTAGCAGGCTCCTGAGACAATCCAGTGAAGGGTGAAAGTTCTGCGCTGGCAGCAGCAGCAGTGAGGAGTGAGGAGTCAGATGCTGGGATATCTGCTGGAGTACATGAGAGTGAGGGCAGCACAGGATCTGAGAAAATTCTATTGCAGAATCTAAAGCATCTAAAGGACTGAGATTTAAACATAGACCGTAAGATCCAAGGAGGAGGGAATTATTTGTGTCTGTCACCCAGCATCCAACATGGTACCTGACACAAACAAAGGTATCCAGTGTTAAATTAATGAAGATGAAAATGAATATACCATGAATCTAAAAGATCTAGTCATAGGCAGATCAAAAACTATAAAGCACTAGATCATATTTCACTAAAGATCTGTTCCTGTAGGTGAATGGATCTCTTTTTATAAAAAATTTTCCTTTGTAACATATTTTAGTATTAAGTATTAAAATTTCCAGAAAACTTCATAGTACATAATTGAGAATGTAAACAACTCAGCTATTTCCTCAAGCGACCACACATAGTCACCGAACTTCACAGTGCCTCAGTATCTCCCGCATAAAACACAAGAAGAAATGTTTCATGAGAAAATTCATGTATCAATAATACTGAGTCATGAGGGCAGCTGAAAAGTTATGTTTGTGAATAACATTATTACAATAAATAACTAATAACAAAATATCTGTACTGTTTCTACAGAGGCCAATGATTATTCTAGAATGTGCTCCACTTCTCTACTGAATTAAAAACAGGAATTTCTACATTGTGGCCCTAAAGCGCTGCTCAGAGAGGCAACAGCTCTCAGTCTCAGGAGTTCTTCTGTCAAGATAAACCTTTGCAGTCCCAAAGTTCTCAACTCACAGAGACTGACAACATACAAAATATAGGATCAGAAAAGTTACCATATGGAGAAACGACAGTAAAGGGATATTAAAACTGCATTCTGGCAGTGTTTTCTCAGCCAGGTCATTGACCATCTTGAGCACTAAAGTAAAACCCAACATTAAATCACGCACTAAGTGTGAAAACATTTTACTTACCAAAAGAGAAAAAGGAAGAAAAAAACTCTGACAGATAAGTAACTGGGCAAATTGTATTGTAAGGGAAGTTGCAACACCTAGAGACCAGGTCCTACAAATCATTTGGTGGGACCTTGGACTAATTATCTAACATCAGTGTCTCTGTCTCCCATCTGTTCCTGACTCTCCCACTCACCGCAGTTATTTCAGCCCTCTCCTATCTTAGCAGGGATGCTATGAAGCTGAGATCATGTCTCTCTCTGGAAGTTCCAAAGTTTCCCCGGAGAAAGGCGCTCCAAACACAGAGGATCTGGTCTTTAGTGGGATAAGTAAAAATCAAGATGCTGCTGGAAACACCCACCCCACTCCCTGTGGGATGGAGGCTCTCTTTCTCCTATGTGGTTTCAGAACTGGACAACCGAATACGCTCACATAGCTTAACATCTTTATAGAGACTGTCAGGAGTTTTAATATGGAATAACTATGCTCAGGTGCTTTTTAAACATTTAGTGATACTCTTAAGTATTCAGTATTCTTACTGAAACGACTACAGGTCACCTGTCAAGAGCTAAGGCATTGTGCAGTATGCAGTAGCAGAAAGTCCAAGATCATGACCCCCCAGACAAATTCTGACCTCAATTTCCACCTCTATTATTGGTTTTACGATACTGAGGATGAAACAAGATAACATGTCAAATACAGGTGGCCGGGCCCTAGGCTCAGTAAAGAAGCAAAATACACGCTAGAGTCCTCCTTCTCAGGACTCTCCTTGACAAGTATCGAAAGATGTTAATTTTTCTTTTTCTTTTTTTTTGTTTTTCGAGACAGGGTTTCTCTGTGTAGTCCTGGCTGTCCTGGACTCACTCTGTAGTCCAGGCAGGCCTTGAACTCAGAGATCCTCCTGCCTCTGCCATCTGAGTGCTGGGATTAAGGTGTGCACCCCACTGCCCTGGCTGATGTTAATATTTTAATCACAGATCCATGTAAACATAAAACAGGAACGGTTTGCTCTTTATTTCTCTTACTACTTACTCCTTGACTAGAGCAGAGTAAACAGACCAAATTTTAATTAGGATTGTAACACGGGATATCCCAGGTAACCCAGGCTCATAAACCCCAAACAATTAAGAGACTGGTTTTTAACGGTCTACCACATGCCAGTCTAGTCAATGACACAAGGAGACCATCCTTTGTCCTAGGCTCCCAAAGAATTCCATTAGCCAGGTACACAGGACTCCAGTGGGATGTGGGGTCAAAGGCTTTCTATTCCGGCCATTGTAATCTAAGAATAGAACTCCAAGGCATAGGGCAAATGGACTCATGGGGACTGTTCATCTATTAGAAACATTACCATCTGAAGGTTATTTAAAGCATGTGGTCAGAAAGCACCTCTCTGAAATAGAGGACTGATAAGGAAAAACAGTTAGGGTATGACTTTAATATAATACTTTATACAGTTTATTTATATACCAGAAGTTGCACAGACCAAACGTGGATCATGAGATACACATCCATCCTCACTAGCTCAAATCTCTCACTTGGCTTCCAATCAACCATCGCACAAGGAATGTCAAACTCACTTTAAGAATGGAAAGTAGGAAGTATGGAGGGACAGGACAGGTTTGTACACTTTCTACCTGGTAACAGAAAGAGCTAAAGCTCACTGTGAGCTTTAGTGTGCTAGGCTCTTTTTACCTTATGTTTTTACCAACTTTGTTCACACTTTACAATAAGAACATGGAACTTTTGGATGATTAAGCCTTTTAGTCTAAAAATACAATTTACATGGCATAGCCAAAATGTGAACCTAAGTCTCTGTTTCTAGAACATCCTTAGGCGAGGTCTGGACTGTAGTCAGAGATAATGTTATCTTTCTTGGTTCCTTTCTACTAATCTAAGAATGTAAGGAACAATAAAAAACAAAACAAAACACACACACACACACACACACACACACACACACACACACAAAACACTAAATCACATGCCTTATTACTGATGTCCTCAATTTGTCAACCAAAGAGAATTAAGTAGTCGTCTAAGATCATTAGCAGAGTCTTTATGGACAGAAACCATACTACAATTCCAATTAGCTAGACAAAATAGACAGATTTCACATCAAAATCTCTCTAGAAAATGTGGAAGACCTTGAGCCTTTATCCCATCATTTCTGTCCTAAAACCCTTACACTCTATACAATTTCATATACATTTGTTCCTTGGTATTGGTGGGAGGTTGATTCCAGAACAGAAATGGATACCAAAATCCAAGAATACTCAAGCCTCACATAAATGGCATACTTACACATAATCTGCCATATTCTGACATACATTTTTGAAAAACAAATTCCTTTTTTAAAATTTAAAACTGTATTTATTATTAGTGTATGTGTATGTATTAGGAGGCCAGAGGACAACTCTGAGGAGTTGCTCCTCTCCTTCCAGCTGTACATGGGTTCTGGGGAGCAAGCTCAGGTTGTCAGGCTTGCAGAACAAGCACCTTTACCACTGAGCCATCTCACTGTTCTTCCCATATGCCTTCAATCATCTCTAAATTACTTGCAACACCTAATACAATATAAGTGATATACAAATCGTTGCTACACTGTATTGATTAGGGAATAGTGGCAAGAAAAAAGGTTGCACATATTTAAGATGGATTCAATTCGCATACACTTAACTATTTAGAATACTAGGTAAACAATGTTCAAAATGAACGCTACAGAGACAGGTTGGTGTGAAACAGCAGGAGTAGGATATGTTGTAACTTTAGTCACATGAACTCTGCACAACAAATTAAACTTTTGCTTTTTGAAGTTTTCTTAAATGTTTGCCTTTTGAGGGAGAAAGACAGTCTTGCTATGTAGCCTAAGCTTTCCCACTGTGGTCCTTCTGGCTCAGCCTTCTCAGTGCTGGACTTCCCCACCTATCTTGTGATGTGTGGCTTTGATGCAAATATAGTTATGGAAAGCAGACCTTCCGAATCTACAGCAGTGACTGGTCTGGCACTTTTCAGTCACTAACCCAAGGGCAAGATCTTAAGGTTGCATGAATAGGAAGGTTCTGTTTGCAAAGTCACTTCCTTACCCAGGTTCTCTGCTGCAGACCTGTCACTGAACCCAACTCTGAGTTTTAACATCCTCACCAGAACTAATCACAATTTGTCAGACTGGGGCAAGATCAATTCTCTCTGGTCTTCTTCCTTCCAAATTTCTTATAAGAAGTTACACTTTCTAGAAGTCTACAATGGAATCCTTGCCATCTCTCAAATAAAGGCTTGGGAGCAGGGGAAGGACAAGAAAAAATTGGTAGCAATAGTAAACCAGAAAACATAAGTGGTATGACGTCCTCTAAACCAAAATATGTTCTTGTAATCATTTGGAAATTATTTTGACTGAGTGCTACATTCTTCATTTAACTCAGGTCTGGGAATCTACAGGAGCTCCTCATAGGGACTTTCATGGATATTTTATGGCTTACAGTTTGTTGTCGCTGTTCTGTGGTACCGATGATTAACTCAGGGTCTTAGATATGCTAGGTAGGTTCACCACCACTGCGCAAGCTCTACAGCCCATTTTGTTCTTGAAATACATGATGCATAATTATATTTATATGTCTTGTCATCTGGCTTCCCTGTCTGATGTGTGATGATAGATGATCAGACAAATTTCCAGACACTAATATACTCAACTCAATGAATCTGTAGCCACTGAGTGACCAGAAGTGTCCTATACTTCATAGTTGCTCAACACTGTGTGATATAATTGTGCATCGTGTATTTCAAGAACAGCCTTTTAACTTTCAAAGCTCAAAGAAATTTAAGCATGATGTCCAAGTCTGAACAAAAACGGGTACTTAAATTGCTCAGGGTTTAATCCACTTGATCTCTCATCAGAAGCTGAATCTTCCAACCATGAGAAAATCAGCTCCATCTACCAAGTATACTTCGCAGAAGAAATGGGCCAAGTGGGTGATCCATTTCTTGAGACTTGATCTACTCTTTCTCTCAAGATCTCTTAGAAAAGAGGTATCTCTTCCTCCATCTCAATATAGGAGGATAAATTTCTACCGAAACAGGAAAGTCTGGAGGATGCTACCAGCTGTCATGAGTTTCCCTATGACTTGAAGACGCTTGGCTCTAGCCATTCTGAAGCATCTTGTTTCCTGTTCTCCTCTCGGTTACAGCCCAGGCTAAGAATAGCACTCCATTCATGCTACTGTGTACACATCCTTTTTATTTGCAGTTTTCTCTTAAATATGTGTGAAACCCTGTTCTTGTACATTACCCAAGGTAAATGGAAATATTTTTTAAATAGTCACAGAACAGCAGATTTATTTCCTGCCCAATCTATCAAAAGGCACTGTCTGGGGGAATTCCACTCTGGAGCTGAGTGAGATCCATAGGAACTGATGGGGCATAAGCACCCTCTCTAAAACTCCAAACAGACAGTCGGCAACAGGGCAGCATAACACAGCATGCCCACAGCTACCCAGGACTTCATCTCTGTGCATGTCTTGAGCCTAAAAACACCAGAAAACTGTAAAATTGGTTTCTTTTAATAGGTAAGGCAATGTGAAATAACCTACAAAATGCTGATCTCATTTGTTAACCAAAACAATACGAAAAAACAAGTAAGATTTGTGTTGATGAACAAGAATGCAAAATTCACTGTTTCCTAAGTGGCTCCACTTCAAGCAATTTCCTATTAATCTTTAGTAATCAAACAATTTGCAGAACATCTTGTGTTTTTGCTATTGTTGGGGTTTTTTGGTTGTTGTTTGGGGTTTGTTGTTGCTGTTAGTTGGTTTTTCTGTTTTGTTTTGTTTTTGAGACAGGATCTCACTATGTAGCCCTGGCTGTCCTAGATCTTGCCATGTAGACTAGGCTGCCCTCAAACTCAAGAGATCTGCCTTGCAGGACATTTTGTAAGCCAGGCCTTACACTGATAAGAGATATCAACTCATTCACTCATTAACTCCACATCCATATTCATATTCATTCTTGGCCCTTGAGAACTCACAGAACTGCCAAGTGAACAGGAAAATAGAATTTGAAAACTGTTATCATATGAACAAGTACCAAGTCAGAATTCTTTCTGCATGACTCTGTTCCTACATTTCTCAAATGGAAGGTGACCTAGTTATTTGCATGTATACCTCTGATACATGATGTGCATTTAGGGGCATGAATTGTATATTTGTCTTTGAATATCAAGAATTCAGCAGGTTTAAAAAATTTTTTTATATATGTGTATTGTGTTTAAGTATGCATGTTCATACTGGTGCCTGCAGAAGCCAGAAGAGGAAGGCAGAGTTACAGGCAGTTATGAGCCACCAGATGTGGGTGCTAGGAACCAAACTCCAGCCCTCTGTAAAAGCAGGAAGCTTTCTTAACCAGAGTGTTGGAGGAAGGTCTAATACATTGGTTCTGAAGGGCTGATTTCAATGCTGATATCTGGTTACCACCCCTTCTGAGGCATTCTCTTGATTGGTTAATAAAAGTTCCTGATGGCCAAGTAGCTGGGCAGAAAGAGTGTAGGAAGGTGGGACTTCCTGAGACAGAAACAGGAACCCTGCATTTTACACAGCACAGAGGAAATCTCTCTTTCCACCAGGAGACATGGACGCAGACAGACATGTTTGAGAGCTCTGGAAGGTAACAACAGGCCACATGGTGGTTTGGGATTTGGTGGTCTGGGTTAATTTAGATTACCTAGTTGAGAGTCTGCCAAGCTAAGGGCTAAGCGTTGAAACATTAAAAGGTCTTGGTGTATTTAATTATTGGGGGAAAGGGCTTCTAAGGCAAGTCAAGCCTGTCAATCTCCCACCAGGCTAATATAACAACTTACCGTTATTAATGAAGATATTAGTTAACAGAGTTTATTGCAGGTGGTGAAGGCCACCCTTCGTCCAGGGCTCTTTCCCCAGGACAAATCAGGCCACCAGTTAAGATGGGCCAGGCCTCCTGGCCTCCCGCCAGCCCGCTAACTGCTCCGCTGGTCTAATCTTATAGTTTATACTTATTAATAAACACAATTGATAACTAAGTTGCAGTTTCACCAGAATTAGCTCTCTAGCCCCCCAGTGCTTTTTTTACACATAGTCCATTCTAATTGTCGTTTCTTGGATGACTAAGTGACACTTAGAGACTGAGTGGGCTCTTTGTAAAATAAAGTGAATAAGCAGCATATCTGCTAAGAAAAAAACCTTTCATTTTATACTTCAGACTAGACTACTAATTATAGCACAACACTAGAAGAAAATAGAAGACTCCTGATTATAGAACTACAAAGAAAAGGAGGAGGGGTAGGATACAACACACTACACATTGTGAACAACAACAAAAGACTGAAATTACATGCTAAAATCTGCTCCTAACTGGGAGTGCAGCATCTTTCTCAGTTTAACATTTTACATTTTTAATTGGCTTTCTTTACTTGTTAAGTGCATAATAATAGTAGTAAAGGGAGTACAAAGATTCTATGACTTAAAGCAAGGGAGGACACACTGAAACCACTTGTCACTTGTCATTTACAAAATTATCCATTGACAGGACAAAAGAACCGGCACAAGAGGAATGGGATCATCTTTTATGAATTCAAAAAGGGGTAAAAAAATTTTAATCTCACTCATATAGCCTACAAGATAGGTAATTAAATGTCAAATTAAAGGATCCCAATGATGGCTGAGCCTTCAGAGTTAAAGGACACACACAGAAATATGTGAGGAAAGCAGTCACTAGGTAACCCTTTAATAGAGCTGCTTTTATAACAGAAAAGTAGGCTGAAATAAACCTCAAAGAAGCCTATCTTGGGCTGGGAATGCCGCTTAACTGGTACAGTGATTGCCTAGCATGACAGAGGTGCTCAGTTTGACCTTTAGAACTACATTAGACTGGGAATGATGGGACATGCCTATTACAGATGGAGTCAGGAAGATCAGAAGTTCACAAGCAACTTAATTACTTAGCCTAAAGACAGACTGAGTTAGAAGAGACTGGTCCCTGTCCCCCCAAAATCTCATCTTCAGAGTTACTATTTTGATGTAGCCTTTGTCACCCTTCAGAAACTAAGGTTTTAGAAAACATCAGCATACTTCTCATGCTGCTATACTTTTATCTATATATTGGCTTCTTTTTGTGATTCAAAGATAAAAGGGTCTTTTATTTGATTAAGCTATTATTGTTACTTGGTGTGTGTGGGCACACATGTGCTATAGCTCATGTATGCAAGTAAGAGGACAATTTTTTTTTTTTTTTTTTATAAATACTTTATTTTTTTTTTCTTCAAGTTACATCTCAATAACAAACCCCTCCCTATTCCCCCTTCCCAACCCGCCCTTCCACCCTCTTCCCTCCAGAGGTTTCCCCTTTCAGTCCAACAGCTGGTTCCTTCTCTTATAAGAGGACAATTTTGTAAAGTTGGTTTTCTCCTTCTACCTTTTTTGAGTTCCAGGGATCAAAGTTAGATCATCAGGCTTATAAAGTAAGTATTTTACCCACTGAGCCATCTTACCAATCCATAAAAGGGCTCTGAAATGAAAAACATACAACTATGTTATCTACAGAGGCTTTTATGATTGCTCTTTTTTTTTTTTCTTTTTTTGGTTTTTCGAGACAGGGTTTCTCTGTATAACAGCCCTGGTTGCCCTGAACTCGATCTGTAGACGAGGCTGGCCTCGAACTCAGAGAGATCCACCTGCTTCTGTCTCTGGAGTGCTGGGATTAAAGGAATGCGCCATCATGCCCTGCTATGATTGCTCTTTTGGTTTTTCCAATTTTTATAAAAATACAACCATGTGATTACACTGTTCCAGGTCTTCTATGGTTCTTAAAACATCGCAAAAGCTTTATCAGCTTTTAAACTAGAGGGGAAGCTTGCTTTGAAGAATGGGTAATTATAAAATATTAATGTAAATTACTCCATGTTGGAAGAAAAAATATTATGTACTTGGAATAGTTAAAGGGTATGAGAAGAGACTCTGATGTTCCCTACAATCTCCAGAATCTCTTCAAGGGTTTATAGCTATGGACTGGGGTGAGATGGCTTGGCCACTTAGTAAAAAGCGCTTACTACATAAGCATGAGGACCTGAACTTACATCCTGAGCACCCACACAAAAGCCTAGCACTGGAGGATCCCTAGAGCTCCTGGGCCAGCTACTCTAGCCCATGGTGCTCTCCATGTTCAGTGACAGACTTTGTCTCAAAAACTAAATCAGAGCTGGGGTGGTGCATGCCTTTTATCCCTGCACTTGGGAGGTGGAGGCAGGCAAGGCCAGCCTGGTCTACATAGCAAGACCTTGTCTCAAAAACAAAACAAACAAAACAAAACAAAATAAAGAAATAAGATAGAGAGCAACTAAGGAAGATACCAGCATCACCTTCCCGCCAACACACACACATCCTTATGTGAACACATATATACTACATATGGCCAAACCCTAGATATTTCCATCTATGGAAATGCTCTTTTGGTTAAATAGTATATATATTCCAGAAGGAATAATATATAAATTCTGTATTTAAAATAATGTAATCTAATTGCTTCTTTTCTAGCATTTACTTATAAGTTCGGGGGGCGGGGGGACTATTGTAGAACAGTAGGGAAAAGGCAGCTTAGAGAAAAGGGTCCTGGGCCAAGGTATCAAGCTAGATCCTCTACTACAGTAAAGAATGTTTTCCCAGGTACAGCATAAACTTAGTTGTTCTTACTCATAGAATGAATTGTTATTACATTCCATTTCAAAGATTGCTTATTGATAAGATGCAAAAATCACCAAAATGATTTTCACAAAAAGGACAATGTAGCATGTGGTCATTACTCATGCTTTATTACTTGTTTATTTATTTATTTATGTGCATGTATGGTGCATGTGTATGTGAGAGTCTAGGGGCATGTATGGCATTAGTACACATGGGGAGGTCAAAGGGCAACCTTGGGTGTCAATCCTCCCCTTCCACCTGGTTTGTACTGTCTCTTTGTTGCTCAAAACTGTGTAAAGGAGGTTAGTTGGTCCATAGCAGGCTGGTGAGCTTCAGGAGATTTTTCTGTATCCACCTCTTATCTTGCCACAGAAGCACTAGAATTAGGAACAGGCTTCCCACTAATCTGGCATTACATGGATTCTAGGGTTCAAATTCAGGTCCTCACACTTGAGAGACAAGTGCTTTACCCACTAGACCATCTCCCCAACCAGGCCAGATTAATCTTTTTGTTTGTTTTTCAAGACAGGGTTTCTCTGTATAGCCCTGGCTGCTCTGGAGCTTGCTGGCCTTGAACTCACAGAGATCTGCCTGCCTCTCTGCCTCCCGAGTGCTGGGATTAAAGGTGTGCGCCACCACGGCCTGGCCCAGATTAATTTTTTAAAGCTACTGAGTGAAGTTGACCCTTGTACTTTGGTAAAGTCCTATGTAAATGACCATGCTCCAAATACTTCTTTGTAGATTTATGAAAATGAAATTTAGCAGTAAAAGTACTCTAGGACTGGAATGTAGTTTATTTTGAAGGTGTCTGGTTAGCATCTGCAAAGCCTCAGGTTAGAGCCTCAGTACTGCATAAACCCTGGCATCCTGCAGCACAGGTCTGAAATCTCAGCCCTTGGGCGGCAGAGGTAGGACGATCAGAAATCCCAAGTCAGCCTCAGCTACAAAGCACATTGGAGACCAACCTAGGCTACATGAAACCCTGTCTCAAAATAATTAATTGAATTAGAAAAGGAAAGTATATACGGTCGGAATGAGGGGCCAGAGGGAAATAACGGAAGGGGCGTTTAAGTGGGAGGGTCAGGTAGAGGAGGGGTTGGGGTAGGGATAACTAATATAGAAATCTATTTTATAAGCTTCCATCTATCTGTGTACATATTATACATATTAAATATATAATATTTGTCTATTAATCTAAACCTTAGAAAAATAAATTAGAGGTGTTCTCAAATTGCCACTATTCAAATACCAATTACAAATTAACTTCTAAAGACAGATGGGAGGGAGCAGCACACTGCTTCAGAAGTAAAGGAAGTCTTTATGCTAATGAATTGATCTCTTCAATTTAACTGCACATTTGATCCCAAGACCCTTTGTGGGCCTAATAACCCTGGGGAGGCCCAGAACTTAAACAGTCCCTCGGGTGGCCCACTTCATCACAGCCATCAGGAGGCAGGAAAAGCCACTGGGGAGATTCTGATTTTATTATGTAATTACAGTAAGCTACATTCAGCTCCTTCCTGTCTATTACAGTATCTCTATTTCTACCCAGTGAAGTCAGCAGAGGTGGACGAAGAAGTCTGTGTGCACAAAGGAAAACAGACAGGGATGGTTACTCCTCTTGTGGAAGTGGATGATCCTCCAACAGCAAATAAACAGCCACAGTACAGGTTCTCTATTCTCTCTCTTAAGCCCTTTTTAGTCAACTTAATTCCAAGGACTCCAAGGGGTGAAATAAATGGTCAAAAGTCAAGGACAAATTCAGTAGTCCTATGAGAAAAGCACAGACTGCAGAAGCTGTTCCTGGAAGACCACAGATCGGGGAGGACTACACCACCCTATTCTAACTCAGGGAAGTAGAAGCCTGGATATGAAACGGAAGAACAATGTTCAGTTCTAGGTATGAACAAATTCTGAACCAGTAGAACAGGATGCTGAGCAAAGACAGAAGGTCTTACACAAGCTTGGAAATCCAAGAGTGAGGCCCACCAGAACTGGAAGGAGCCACTGACACAGTGACAGCCACACTCCACTGTGTCTGAAGGTGACCAGTGACTTGTGATTCTAGAATGCACACCTGCCAGGTGGACCTAAGATGCTACTAAGACTTGCAGTACACGAGGGTCTGTGTAAAAATCACATGTAATAGGTAAAGCATGAAGGAAAAACACATACTACACAGGTGATCCAAAAAGTCAGCACAATATAAATGAGCCAGAATGCTCGCCCGCCCGGCAGGTGTGACATAAGAACACCTAGTCTTTGTGTAGCAGTTGCCTTTTCAGCTTCTAACTTCCTCCCTGCTCTGGCCCTTTTCCTCCCTTGAGGAAATCTTGTTGGGGTAACCTTTTGTACACTGTGTGAAAGGTATCTTTGTATATTCAACTGTTGATTGCTAAACCTGGCAGCTGAATATTGTCCCTTTGGTATTGTAATTCTTATGGCTCATCATCTGCCTCATATTTTTAAAACTCTTCCTGCTTCACCTTTTGGTTGGCTTAATAAAGAGCTGAGTAGCAAGATAGAAGAGGAAAGGTGAAACTTCTGGGCTGAGAGGGTCCCTGGGAGAAGAATCAGAAGTGGAGGATTCACCAGCATGTCACAGGAAGGAACAGTCTCACTGTCTTCATTCATCCACTGATGGGTCAAGAAGGCCCCACTATAGATTCCCTCATTCTGCTTTATCCACGTTTGTCTAATGCTTTGTTCCTGGACACAAGAATCTAGAAGCCCTTCAGAGGTGCCCAATACAATATGCATGGCAATAAATTCTGTTTGCATATATAATTGTGATCCCATGTTTCAAGGAGCTAGCCCTGTGAATTTAAGGACAAATTGAAGCAGGTGTCCAAAGTGATGGGTATAGAGCATTTCCATAGACATATTCAACACCACTCTGAGTTGGTCAATTGTATCTACGTGGCTTCTTCTTGTATGAAGGGAAACTAGAGAAGGTGGCTTCCATCTAATATCTATCTCATTGCTGTTTTCTTCCGACATACAAATACAGTAATAAAGGCAGATGATGGTGGCTCATGCCTTTAATCCCAGCACTTGGTAGGCAGAAGCAGGTGGATCTGTGTGAGTTTGAGGCCAGCCTGGTCTACAGACCAAGTTCCAGGACAGCTACGGCTACACAGAGAAACCCTGTCTTCTAAAAACAAAAACAACAACAAAAAAAAAAAAACCTCAAATATTCTATGTAATGCCTGGTCATGAGGATCCTTTCCATCTTCTGAAATCAACTGGGTACCTACCCTGGTTCCTAGCAAGCCCAAAGTAAGAACTAGTTTCTCCCTTTAGGCAGTCTCTGAGGACATAAGGGCCCTTTTCACCCTGCCCAGAAAGATCTTATAGCCTCAAAATGAAAGGATGGCACCATGACAACAAACAGTACCAATTATTCAAATGTTCAAGCCTTAGACCTTGTATTATTACATCCTCACTGGCTTCTAAAGATTCCTCATCTATACACAGGAATGATAACACAACATGCCTTGCTGTATTTTCTTTCAGGGTCACCGAGATTAACAAAGATACCATATTACAAAGCACAGCGCCTAGCACACAGTAACTGTTCAACAAATATTAGTAGTTATTGATATTTTTATTACATTTATTCTAAGAATGAGGTGCAGTTAATTACTAGGAAATTATCTTCCTAAAATGTGTAATCCGATCCATGTTTAAAAGGTCCACAGTTAATTCTCAGTTTCTCTTAAACAGAAGGAACTAGTGCAGCAAAAATCCTAAACCATAAAGATATCATCTTTATGGATGTTCAGTATCTTATAAATAGAGCTTATATATCATATGCAGCAAAAAAGCTATTGTACCAACTACATATAATGCTGCACTAAGTGTGTATGTGTTTGTAATTGTGTCTGTGATACACATTTATACATACAACCATTACATATAATTAAGATACATTCATATACAAATGTGTCTGTGTGTATATACACACACTGAGCTGTTTGCTAATAGGCCTCCTCTCTATTGAGTGTATGTGCTCACATGTACTGCAATAAACCAGGCTGCATGCTTTGCCAGTGCCAGTAGTTCATAGGCATACCCATTTTTATGTATTAACTCATATTAACCAATTAACAATGAATACAAAAAAGAACCTTTAAAAAAAAAAAAAAGATGAGGGGCTAGAGAGCAGTTAACAGCACTGGCTGCTCTTCCAGAGAACCCTGGTTCAATTCTTACCACCTACATGGCAGCTAAAAACTGTCTCTAACCCCAGTTCCAGAAAATCTGACCTCTTTTCTGTCCTCTTTGCAGGTACCAGTCACACAAGGGGCACAGACAGGCAAATCACCACACACGTGTTCTTTGTTTTGTTTTTTAAGTTAAAATGCTTTGGAAAGGTTCAGTGAAAACAAGGGTTTTTAAAATACTGCTGAGGAATCAGGTAAGCAAGACAGCAATAAAAGAGTAAAGGGGTGGAACTTAGAAATCTGGAAGCATTCTGCGTTTCACTGCTTAAAATGTATTTAAGAACTTGCTTCATGTAAAGAATGTGACACTTAGAAGGCTAAAGCAGAAGGATCACATGCTCAAGGCCAGCCGAGTTACTTAGTGAGACCCTGTCTCAAAACAGAAAAATGAAGGACCTAGAGATACACTCAGAGATGTGGCACTTATTCAGCATGCTCGAGGATCCAGATTCAAACCCAATACCAGAAAAAGAAAGAGTGACGGACACACATTACTAGCCTAACTGTCCCAGATTCGTTGTCTCTAGTACACCTGCATGTTTTTCTTAGGTTAGCAGCAAAATAAGGTTATGTCCCTTAATCCAAGCCAATTACGCAGCAGCGGAAGTTGGCCTGAGACATATTCCATACTCAAATAGTGACAGTGCAAGTGGAACACTGAATTTTAGCCCTATTTCCAGAGACTGAGATGCAAATGCCTGGAATTAAAAAAAACAAAAAACAAAAAACAAAAGGAGCTGTACACAGACTCCTTGTAGCATGTACTAAATATCACGTAAGCTTTGGCCACAAGTCTGAATAGTCTGTCACTGATCTGAACACATGACTAGGTTGTGAAATGACCTCTGATGTCCAAAAAACAGCTCAGGTGAGGTGGAAAATCTATAAGCACCCATTACCGAGAAGGAGTGAGAGCCCTTCCCAAGACCCCTTAGAGTCGCTTAAGACAGCTTTACTGGCTTACTATGAATGCCGGTCCCAGAGCCCACAACAAGAGTCACTGTGCACTGACACTGAGACAGGAACTTACTTCTCACCACAGCCTTCTGCTGTCAAGAGACTGTCAGTCAAGGCAGGCAGGACAGGGACTTGTATCAAGGGAAGTGCACACCAGCAGAAAGGCCTGTATGTGAAGGGGGCTTCCAAGGAGTTTCAGCCACCAAACAAAATCACTACAACAAACATTTAACATACAGAGGATCACCCTGAGGCAGTAGAGAAAAATAACTGCTACTGTCCCCTTTTCCTCTTCAAAGAAGAGATCCGAGAGAATGGAAAAGAGAAAAGCAAACTGGGAAAGGCCATATACGTCAGAAGGCTGATTTTCTTTTTACCTTTATGGCAAGGTAATTCTACAAGCACCATTTAACTTTTCCACTAGAAACAAAATACAGTAAGTCAGCTAATGCTTGCAATTCTACACTTCAGACTCCACAATCACTTACTTGTTTCTTCTCCAGAAAATTAAATTGATTCTCACAAAACGATACCCAAATGTGTGCTTTCAGAGGCAGATCCCAAAACAGATGGGATTCTCAATGGGAAGATGTAGAGGCGTTTTCCATTTCAATTTGGAGTTAAGAATTGGTGGGTTTCATTTTCTTCATTAAGGGTGGGTCTAAATGACTTTCAAACTCCCTCTCCACCTCCAACTACATGATTTTAAAGGAACAAAAGGAAAGGATTTTCAAATATACCTGTCAGATTTTAAACCAAGTATCAGCAAGAAATCCTAACTTGAGAACTGTCAATCACTAGAACAGATTTCAAAATAGGTTGTAGAATCTTCTTCCCCAGAGACAGTTAAAAATAGTCTAGACAGCCATCTGTCTTTGTAGGGTGCAGCCGTTCCAGAAAGGAGGGCACCAGAACAGAACCCGCTTTCCACCCAGGGTGTCTGTGAAGAAGAGATCGGGCTACACAGCAGAAAGGCAGAGCAGAAGGCCACCTGGACACAGGTACAGCTGCAGAAAAGGGAAAGAGCAGGGATGTCCTGTGGAAAGAGAAGATACGACTGCAAGGAGAGTGTGGGGAAGGACGGAAACAACAACAAAACAAAACAAAAACCCATGAAAGAACCACCTAGCTCTGAGCTCTCTGTGGACATCTGAGCCAACCTGATTCCCACCTACAGCAGCTCTATCTGGCGCAGTGGACTAGGAGCTCAGCCACAGCTCCCTGAGAGTTACTGTTCCCTTCCCTAGCTCCCAAGAAAGTGTATATACATGAAGCCTAAATGAAAACCAGGAACTACCAGATAAATCCACAATCTCCCTGGGTGAACAGCGGCACCTACAGAGTGTCTCCAAAAGGTTTCCCTCTGAAATCTAGGGTCTCTTTCCTTCTCCCTGCTACCTGCCTTGGCTCTGTGTACCCCTAGCATGCCCTGTTATCTTTAATATTTCTTTTAGATATTTAATACTTCCTTTGTTGTTATGGGAAGCTCTCTTGGAGTATGGAAACTGGGCCTTTGGAAACCTGTCTCCAGTGGGAAATGGAAAATAAGGCATGGCAATAGCTTGTGACCTCTGCAAAAGCAGACTTCTCTTTTTGTTTGTAGAAATGAGCAGCCATTTACACACACACACACACACACAAACACACCACCTTTGGGCATCCATCCACAATGTCCACATGTGGAGCTCTCAACTAAGTCTTTATTCCTACTACCATGTCTTTCTGAAGCACACTAGTGTCAGAACATGGGCCTCTGAGTGCCAACTTTCACTGGTAGACACACACAACACAGGACGCCCACTCTTTTTCATGTCTCCATAATGCAAAAGGTCCCCACAGTGGGAAAGAGGGCAGTGAGGTCAAAGAGTCAATATCAGAGAGTCACACAGCAGATGCAGCTAGCAAACTGAGGAGGGAAGTAAGGAATGGCTACAATCTGTTGACAGCCAGTCTCAAGAGAGTGTAATGAAACCAGTGCCTCAGGCCACACGCTCTCTGGAAAATATTATTTCTGATTGGGGTTGCCAGCAAGGGAGAAACCTGAAGCTGAAGCATGTAGTCTGGTTTGTTGCTATTGTTTTACTCTTCCCAAAGTCAGAGAAATTTGTTAGATAACTAGAAGAAAATTAATACTGCGGGGACCAAGTGTAAGATGGGTGAGTCCTTGCAGGAGAAATGAGTCTATTGTGCCCTTACAGCTATCCCAAATCAGATGAGCTAGGGCTTTCAGGGACCAAATAGGAAATGGTGGCTTAAAAATGGGCCCTGAAAACTCAAACAGCCCCAAAACAAATGAAAGTGATTACTGTCATAGCACAGGGATCCCCTACCCCCCAAATTAGGTGACTAAATGGAAGCAAGCCTTATCTAGAAAAGCAAAAACTGCATTCTGGAGAGTACTTCCTGAAGTATTCACATCTTTGCTTTACTAGGAACAAAGCCAGCATACTGTCACATTACAGCTCTAGGAGTAGTTACCATCCAGGGCCAACCCTCTGGGACGAAAAACCTCTGATCCTTTGCAACGTTCAAGATACTATGCGCAAACTCCAGGAATATGACAACAGCACATTTGAAGGTGCCTGTCCTCACTTACAAGCTAATGGACACACAACAAGGGCTCTTCTAGGACTTGCTTTACAGGACACACAGCAAGGGCTCTTCTAGGACCTGCTTTACTACATACCTATGAAACCCATTTGTCGGAGCTGGGATCTTTAGGACCTTTGGGGTTCAGTCACCTGATGGGGAATCAGCTAATTGAGGCCCTGGGGAGCTGCTACTAAGCAGCAGAGAGAAGGTTTCCAAGGAGGAGGCTGAGTAGACACAGAGAAGGAGAGCATCCTCTAGAGGTCATCTCCTGCACCAGCCCACCACCTTCCTCCACCTCTCTGCAGGCTACTACAGGAAGCAAGGGCAGACAATGAGTGGGTGTTCAGTTTCCCAAGCTCACCTGGAAAGAAGCCACATTGTCCTTCTGTACCCTGAAGCTGTGAAAAATCCAAGGGAGAACTCACAGTAGAGAAACCAAACCACGAGCTTCCTATTCAGTCTTATAACCCAAACCCGTGAAGCTGGCTGGCTGACTGCCAGCTAGTACTGCTCTTGAAGGATACAGATGAAAAGGTGTTAAATCAGAGTATGGGACTGTGAAAAGAACATTGGATTAGTCATCAAAATAATGAGGAAGAGGCAAAGGAGTGTAGGTGATGTGTGCGTGTGTGACAGAAATGTTCAATATGTAGGTAGAGCATATATTAGTCAAAACTGTTAAAAGGCTGTGTCTTACTGTATGTAAATCACATACATTTCAGTAAGGTTAGTGGGTTGGTCTGGAGATAGAGGCTTCCTATGTAGCCCAAGCTAGCCTTCAACTCCTGATCTCCCTCTTTAGCCTTCTGAGTGTTGGGATTACAGGTATCTGCCACAATGTCAGGCAATTAAGCTGTTGTTGTTGTTGATTATTTTTTTTTAAATATGTGCTCTGCATTCTGGTTCTACCCTTACTATTTAACTCAGGCATGTCACTTAGCCTCACGCTTCCACTTCCCATCTTTTAAAATGGGATTAATAATTTCTGTAACGAAATAATACATACAAACCCATTTTTAAGATTGATGTGTGTGGACAAAGGTGAATGTGCATGTATATGTGCATCTTCGTGACCATATAAAAGACACCTTGAGTGTCATTCTCAGGAACACTGCCCACTTTCTTTGAGATAAGAGTCTCTCATAAGCCTAGAGCTCACCATGAAGTAGCCATGAAGGTCAGCAATCCTCTTGTCTCTCTGCCTCCCCAGCACTGATATTACAAATACAAGCCTACCACACAAGGCATTTTTTTTTATTAAAATGTAATTTAATCATCCCCCGCCTTCCCTTCCCTCTTTCCAACCCTTTCCATATATCATCCCCTTGGTCTCTCTCTCAAATTCATGGCCTCTATTTCTTAAATTGTTGTTTTACACACACACAAACACACACACATATTCATAATATTAATATATATTCCTAAATATGTAAAACAACTTGCTTATCCCCTATAATGTTAATTTTTTTAATTTGAGGGCTAACCACTCAGTACTGGATAATCAACTGAGAGGGCTCTATCTATTTATCCCACTCTCAGCATTTCTTATTTTTCCATACAGGACATTTTTATGTGGATTCTGGGGATTAAATTCAGGTTCTCAGACTGTTGCAGAAAGTATTTTATCAACCGAGTTATCTTCCAGCCCATACAATCCTATTTTTAAAAGCACAAATCCTAAGCAAATATAAGGTAACTAAATAACTAAACCTCCTCTGCTTTATATTTCCTGGTGATCTTAAAGAATGACAATTCTGTTCTGTTTAACTAAGCCCATTTTCTGGTTGTTTTAAAAAATATTTCCTCTGGAAGACTGTGGCCTTCATTGCTTACCTAGCTCTTTACTATGAAATTTTAATTGTGGTTTTATAAAGCTTCTGGCTACAACAGATGAGCACCCAAACACAGGAGCCTAGAGGCTGAGGACAACCATCAGATCAGACTTTGGAACCAGACAGATACCATTCCTGAAACTGGATTCTACTCTTCCAAGGGAAGTGAATAGGAATGTTACACATATGCATATAAACATACCACACCCAAAAGTAAAATAATTCTGGGTGCATGTGTGTGGGGTGCAGAAGACCAAAGTTGCCATCTGCTGTTCTCCATCTCTATTACCCTAAGGCAGGGTCTCTCACTGACCTGGAGTTCCAATATTCTGACTAATCTAGCTAGCCAGCTTTCCAGACAGCCTGTCTCAGCCTCACAGTGCTGGAATTAGAAGGAACCACCCCACCTGTCTGGCTTTTACTTGGGTCCTTGTATTTGTATAGCAAGTGCTTTATCCCCTGAGCCATCTCTCCATCCCAAAATAAAATAATTTACACTTAAAAAGAGTGAATACTGCTCTTGTACTGGACCAGAGTTTGATTCCTATCACCTATGCCAGGTGGCTCACAACTGCCTGTAACTCCAGTTTCAGGGCACCAGCACTCACATGCACCCCCCACCCACATACACATAGAAATTAAAATAATAAACAACTGTAGGTGTCCAAACTTTATTCTAACTGCACACACCTGCTTGCTTTCCCCTTAAACTGGTATCTAACCGTGACCAGCGGTTCTCAACCTACAGGGTCACGATCATCAGAAAACACATATTTCTGATGATCATAGGAAAGGAGACACCTCTCAGTAGCAAAAAAATAATAAGAATAATTTTATGGTTGGAGGGTCACCACAACATAAAGAACTGTATTAAAGGGTCGCAGCATTAGGAAGGTTGGGAGCCACTGTGTTAGACCCTCATCAAAGCTGCATACAAAAAACATATGCACTCTCAGGCAACAGTATTAATAAGTAAATAGCCTTTTGAATGAAGTCTGGGAAAAGAATATTTTGTTTTAAAGATAATGCTAACAGTTTAAGGGATGCTGCAGCTCACCCACCTACAGAGAACCTTGACAACAGCCATAAAAACCTCACCCAATCAATAGTTTATATCCAGGCTAGGGAAACGAGTATCAGAGTACTAGTCCTGATTAATTTTTGTCAATTTGACACAGGCTAGACTTATCTGAGAGGAGAAACCTCAGCTGAAGAACTGCCTTTATCACGCCGTCAGATTATTAACTGCTGTAGGAGGGCCCAGTCCACTATGCGTGGCGCATTCCTTGGGCAGGCCTAAGAATGTCTCCCGCAGAGCGCCAGCAATCCGTTCCTCTGTGGTCTGTGCTTTAGTTACTACTTCAGCTCAGTGATGGATTGTGACCCGGAAGTGTAAGTCACATAAATCCTTTTCTCCCCTCAGTTGCTTCTGGTCATGGTGTGTTTTGTTTGTTTGTTAAGATAAAGTCTCAATAGCTAGCTAGCCCCGAATGGCCTGGAACTCACTATGCAGACAGATCAGCACGCATGCATCTGCCTCCCACATCCTGGGAGGCAATGTGCCATCATACCCCCAGCTGGTCATAGGGCTTATCACAGCAACAGAAAGCCAACTAGAAGAGTGTTCTACTCAGGTATCATCTGCAAGTTTCAAGTGGACTTGAAACACCCCTGCGGAGCTGTGGGTATTACCGGCAAACCTTGTCATCTTACAGAGCCTGTTCTGTAACACTGTCCCAGGGAAAGATGTTACACATCTTGCCTAAATGGAATTGGAATTCCATATATACCCCCCACACTATCACTCTTCCTTGCAAATATCCCTTTTATGTCCATATGTTAAGAATATCACTCGTTCTGGCTTTGCCTGGTAGAAAGGGAAAGGGAGACTCACATTTGCCCACCTAATTTATTTAACTCATCATCTTCTCTCACTCAACTACTACAAGAATCTTACAACTAGTGCTGTTTCTTCTATCTTTTCACCCACTAGCACCCATTTCCCACATAACACTCGGGATACGGGATAACCTTAAAAATGAAAATCAATACGATGTATCATTCCTCTACTTACTGCCTTCCTGGCTTTCCCACTGCACAGACAAATACAGAATCCCTAGGCTGTTTTCTACTCGTGGTAACAGTCTGGAGATACCTGCCTATTGCATGTCCCATCTACCCATCCCTCTTCTACCTGCTCTCACCCTCTTTTCTCCACCCCTTTTCTCTGTTCCTCAAACATGTACAGCTCTATTCACTTCAGCTCTTTAGATCTGCTCTCCCCACCCCCTTCTTCCCTTCTATGGCTCCACTGCTTGACCACAATGCCAGCCCATGCAGCATTTCCAAGAGGCCTTCCCTGTCCACAAGTGATTAAGGAAGTTCCCTCCTCCCTTCCAGGCACCTTCCATTGGTCTAGTTCCCTCAGAACATTAAAGTATTAAGTTGTGGCAAAACAAACTGCAGTTTCAGGCCATGAAAATTTTAAATTATTATAAGTAGACTCAAACATATATTTATCAATAAAATGGACACCATTACAATCAAAATATTTCTGCTAATGAGAAATAGTATAATACCTATCATGTAAAAATCTGTGCTTCAGGATTAGATAACTCCTGGAAAGCATTTCCTACATCCTGCTAGCTGTGAAAACATTTTTCCTGCAAAAAGATGACTGAATGTGGTGGTGCACACTGTCTAATCCAGCACTCAGCAGGCAGAGGCAGGTGGATCTCTGTGAGTTCCAAGTCAGCTTGATCTATCTATACATTGAGATCTTGTCTCAAAAAGAAAACAAGAAAGTTGTCAAGATGAAGCAGTCGCCAATGATGAAAGTAAATAACGGCAGACCAGGAAAACTTCATAGCCTAAGTCATCCTTCTTTTTTTTTCTTTTAACATTTTTGTTTTGTTTTTGTTCTCAGATAGTGTCTCACTATGTAATATAGCCTTGGGTGGTCTGGAACTCAAAGAGATTTGCCTGCCTCTCACACCTCAGTGCTGAGATTAGAGATGTTTGCCACCACACCCAGTTTTGTTCAGTTTTTGAAGCCTTGGTTGTGCAATGTGAATTCAGGCATTGTGGGGGAGAACCGGGACCTTTCTATTGACCACTGCTGGCTTCAGGAGCTGCAGTTTTCAGTACAGCCCATCAGCTTGCTGAGCACACTTCTCAGATGCAAGTGTTTCGCCAGGATTCAAGGGGCTGTAGATCAGGTCAGCAGCAGTGACCATGCCCTCTTATGGGACAAGTTAGGCTTTGGGAAGTACTTTGGGGCTCCTTTTCAGGCCAACCACTGAGCTGGCCACAACCAGCTGTATATACTATCTACTTGTCATTGAATGTCACAATCCAATCGAGAAATGATTTCTTATTGTGTAGAACTAGAGAAGACAACAACAGTTCAAACGTGTGATTTTATTTTTTCCAGCCAGCTCATGAGGCGCCCATTTTTTAGGCTTTTTAATCTTCTCAATTTGCATTACATGTCAAATGGCTGTTAAGTGGCCTATGCTGAGTGCTTTCACAGCATCTCATTTCATTGTGAAAGGACCAGCTTAGGATGATTGCTCTCAACTAGTCACTAGCAACTTCCAATGCTCAGCTACTACACTCCTCATCTCCAAGGCTTTTATTTCCTTTGCAAAACTTCTCAAGACACAAGTGCATGGAATTCTGTCTGCAGTTCCTGGGCCAAATGCCTCATCCATGTTGTCTCCACTGCTTATGACCTATTTTGAATTTGAATAAGAAAATCATTCAATTCGCTTTTTATCTAACATCATATCCACAATATAAAATAAACAACAAATCATTAGCATCAGCAAAAACATAAAGCAAAAATGTGCAATAAAACTATGTAAAACATAGCCAGGCGGTAGTGGCGCACATCTTTAATCCCAGCACTCGGGAGGCAGAGGCAGGCAGATCTTTGTGAGTTCAAGGCCAGCCTGATCTACAAAGTGAGTCCAGGACAGCCAGGGGTACACAGAGAAACCCTGTCTCGAAAAAAAAACAAAAAAAAGTAAAACATAACAGTGTTTATTTAAATGTATACTGATCGCAAATTGATTTCAACAGTACAAAAGCCGCAACTACTTTTGCACCAACATAATAGTTTAAAACACCCCATTAATTTATCCATGTATTTATTAAATATTTCTCTAAGACTAAAGTTCCACAAAAGCAGAGACTTTCTCAGTCTTATCAGTAACTCTCTTTTACTCCAAACAAGATCCTCATACATAATGGACAAGCATCACCATGTGTTGAGTACATGAGTGAATGAATGAATGAATAAATGAATGTTTTGTGGGGGTTTTTTGTTTTTGTTTTTGTTTTTTGGAGATGAGGGTTTCTTTGTATAGCCCTGACTGTCCTAGAACTTGCTCTGTAGACCATGCTGGACTCAGAGATCCATCTGCCTCTTCCTCTTGAATGCTGAGATTAAAGGCATGCACCACCACCATGCTGCAAATGAATGTATTTTTAGATTTAAAAAAAATTGAATATTATTTAAAGACACACTAAGACCCTCAGGTAGATAAACAGAGATCGTGTTTTGGGTCATATCTGCACTTGCAAGAAATATCAAAGCTGTAAAGAAATGTCAATTCTGGCATATGCTTCAACAGGAAAAAACATTTAAGAGATGCAGAAGTGAGATCAAATATCATCAGGCATTGCCATAATTAATCATCAGTACTTATAGGCTAAAATAACTATCAACTTTTGCAATGATCTAAAGGAAATGTTTTCATTTAAACTGGCAAAAAAGTAAAAAGCCATCATTTCATTTCCCTTATAAAAAATGTTTATACAGCAGAAACATTTTGATTGATTTAACTACCTTCTCTCAAAACAAGCTGCAAGTGATCAGCTCGCAAAGGTTCAACTTGGGGAGAACCAAGATGGCGGTGGCCAGCACGAACAAAGGTTCAATTCAAATCAATATCAGAGAAACATTTCCTCTTGATGTATAAAATATAAGATATTAAAAATATGCTTTAAAATACTAATAAGTCTGGTGGTACATGTCTTTAATCCCTGCACTTGGGAAGCAGTGTAGGATTAATAGATTTTGAGTTCAAAGCCAATCTGATCTACATGAAAAGTTCCAGGCCAGCCAGGGCTACATAGTGAGACCAAAACAACACAGTTTATAAAAACACTTCACATATCAAAACTTCAAGACCAGTGTGAGTTATATAGAAAGATCTTATGTCAAAAAAAAAGAAAGAAAGAAAGAAAAGAAAAGAAGGAGGTGGCAGCTCACATCTTTAATCCCAGCACTTGAGTCGGCAGAGGCAGGTTCTCTATGAGTTTGAGGTCAGCCTGGTCTACAGAGAGGGTTCCAGGACAGCCAAGGCTACAAAGAGAAACCCTGTTTCAAAAACCAACAACAACAAAGGAAGATTAGATGCAGATTAAGCTATCTTTGGAATTAGAGAAGACAGATGGATGTGTGTTTATATACATGTATACACACACATCTAATGGTCAACAGTGGACTATATATGTCCCCTAAGATTATAATGGAGCTCACTATTTCAGTTTCCTAATGATATCATGGCCTTTGTAACATCACATAACTGAACACTTTACTCACATATTTGTGGTGATGCTGTGTCAACAAACTCAGGACACTGCCAATCATATCCATATAAAACTATAGCATATGTAATTATGTATGTACATAATACCTGATAATGACAACAATTATGTTTCTTGTCACTTACTAAGCTATACTTTTTTATGTTAGAATATGTTATTTATATAAAAATAAACTTCCTGTAAAACAGTATGCTATATGACTAGTGGCAGGAGACTGATACATCTGCGTTTACCACGCCTCTTATTTTTCATCAAGAGGTGAATAATTAACCTACACCTACATCTAGGTTTGTCTACATACATTCCACCATGTCCACACTATGACCAAATCAACTGGTGAATGTGTTTCTCGTGACATGTTCCTGGTGTTTCATGGAGGGACCACCGTTTCTCATGACCTGTCCCTGGTGTTTCATGGAGAGACCACCGGAACATTTGCTGTAACTGCCTTAGAGCTCTGATCCACAGCCCAACAAGTGATGCAGGTGTCACACCCACGCTGATGGCTTTACTTCCTGCAGGCCTGCAGCTCAGTGTAGACATCCGTCTAGTACGTAAAGTATAGGGTTCAAGCCTAGCACCATGGGAGGAAAGAACTTACATTCTCGACTCTGTAACAAATAAATGACATGACAGAAGTAAAAGCACTCTTGATTCTCTGGAAGAAGAAAAACAAACCAGCAGCTGAGAAAAAGAGAACAAAAGCTGCCACATAAAAAGACAATCTTCAGGTTCAGGAGACTGACTCCAGGCTATGGTTCTCAAGCCTGGGTCCTCTCCTCGCCACAAGGGCTTTCAGTGAGCAGGTCCTCCACTCCAATCATTCCACTTAGTCCAAGGCCTTTTGATAACCAAAACACTAAGTTGCTGCTGTGGCCCAGCCAGGCAGGCCTGTACAGGTTCCCACCACACCCAGATTGTAGGGTGGTAGAACATGGAAAGAGCTAAGACTTTATATAAGTTGTTAATGATTTAAAGATTCAGAGTGACATGCCTGGAAGATAAGACAAAGGGAACCAAAGAACAGTGAAACCATATCAAGCCAAGAAGACATTTGATATAGGGCACTCACCCCATTACACAATCCCTGCATAAATGAGAGAAGCTGCCCAAAGAATAAGAATGAAAAATCTATCTTTAAGTACACAAACCCACCAGCTGCTAGCTAATAAAAGTAGTGCAACCCTTTTCTTTAAACTCTGTGGGAAGGGTATGTGTAAGTTGTACCCTGTTGCTCTATAAACACTTGACTCTGAAAATGTGAATGGTCCTGTAGAAAAATGTTTAACAGTCAACACTAACAAACACCTATTTGAATCTTCACAGTGGGAGACACAGGCAGGAGTCCACCTTTGATCCTGAGACATCCAGTGAGGACCAAGATAGGCCTGGGGTCCAGAGAACTGCCTCAGAACTAGGAACACCTCTATGACATAAAAGTGACTATGAACATTCTGTGCTTATAGGCTCTTGGTGCAGTTTTCTGAACCAGTCCCACAAAATAAGAGTTTGGAAATGGTTTTCTTACTTGGTTGAGAAGAAATATCATCTTAACGGGGGGGGGGGGGTGTTTGAAAAAGATGCACCCTACTAGGAAGCCCACCCAGAAGACATGTGCCTTTCTTTTATATAGTATTCTGCAATCAAATTTGATTTTATGAACCCAAATTTGTCCAACTTAGAGAAAAAAGAATAGTACAATATCAAAATGGACCTGTCAAAAGGGCATCCAAGTTCCCATTCTCATTTCTAAAATAAACAAGTTTAATATTCTCAAGATATTTTGATTTACTACTAAATAAAATTAATTATAGGTCATAGTTAAAACTACCAACCCTTAAAACTACCAACTGTATACTATAATCACCCTTTAAGGGCCCAGCAGTGCTACACACCATTGGCAGGAACAAATGAAGTATGAAATAAATCCTTCCATCTACAAAGAATTTGAAGACACCCTCAATTAATTTACCAATAGAGTACAACGCATAACAACATTATCTGTCAATTTGAAGAAGTTCAAACACACTTTGCAATAAAAGTTGAAACAGACTTTGCTACGTGTGCCATTTCAGTTCTTAAGATGGCAAACTCCTAAGACCACAATGCAACTGAAATGCATCAAGTATATGCAAATCAAACACAACACTGAAAATTGATGATGAGAAATAGCTAACATGTAGATGGTACTTGGCTGCTAAAAGTTTTTCATATATAAACTTAACAAGGACACCATGGATGGATGGCTACATGGTCATTCATATTTTCAAAGGAGGAAACAGAAGCACAGAAAACCTGGAAAAGTTTCTAAGTGGCCAATATGTTGGCCCTCTTAACTCTTTATTTTTAATTGGGGGGGGGGTGAGTGGGTGCACATAAGTTCTGGTACTGTCAGAGACCAGAGGTGCTGGATCTCCGGAGCTGGAGTTACAGGCATCTGTGTTGCTGACATGGGTGCCAGGAACCGAACTTGGGTCCCTTGGAACACCAGTAAACCCTCTTCCCCGCTGTGCCATCTCTCCAGCCCCGGCCTTGCTTTTCTAAGACTTGAGTCTAAGAAAAGGAATTTCATTTGAGAAAGAAGAGGAAGCAGGTTGAGATTTCATGATTGGGGCACTTTTAGATGTTTTCAAGGTTGGCAGCAGTACTGTTTTGCTGCCTGTCGTTGCATTCTAGGACTTGTGGCCAGGCCTTTCCTCTTTGCAGGCCTCTCAGTGGGGCTTTTCAGGTTCTTCTGCCACAGTGAAGGTACGCTGGCACAGGTGTTTGATTTGGCTTTAACTCATGAACTGAAACACACCTGGCCAGCAAGGGTTTGAAAAGATTTCCTTAAGTAAGGAAAAGGGAAGGTGCTTGGAAAAGAGAAGTGGGAGACTGGGTAGACAGTGCAGCCGGTGAAGTGCTTGATGCGCAAGCATAAGGACCAGAGTCTGATCCTCAAAGCCCAAATAAAAAATCTCTGGCACAGTGGCCTGGAATTGTAATCCCAGTGCTAAGGAGACAGGTGCGGGCGGATCCTAGATGCTTACTAGCCAGAGAGCCTAACCTAATGAGTGAGGCCCAGGACGGCAAGAAACTATGTACCAAAGTAAGACAGACAGCACCTGAGGAATAATAATACCCAAGGTCGACCTCAGGCCTACACGTTCATGTGCACCCACACACACAAGTGCACATACACAAAAGAAGTGTGATGAGGAGATTACCTAGAACAAAATTAAGTGAGTTTCGAGTCTTGAAAGGAAGGCAATGAGAGAAGAGAGGCAGAGGGAGGAATAGACACACACGGAGTCAGTCCTCACCACTATGACATTAGGCCAGGACAACAGCCACAACCCACCGTGCAAAGTATGGGTCACTCACTCACAGTTAAGAAGGCATGTATGAAATTACCAGGCGATGACACACATAATCCCACAACTACTCATTTCACAAAAATCCTTCCAATTGAATACAAATACCAAGTTTCATTCATTCATTTACTGGTCCCTTCATTCATTCACCCAATAAACATTTACCAGGTTGCCAAATACTGCACTGAATATTACGAAAACGAAGATAAACAAGAACAGTCTCTGTTCTCAAGGAGCTCACAGCTTAGCAAGTGACAAAGAGGTACAAACAAATGAATGCAAACAGCGTTGCTGGGATGAGCCCTCTTTGTTAATTACAGAGCAGAGCATTGGTACAATCACTCCTCAAGCATGAACAGAACCCAATGGGCTCCCCAACATGCTCGACCTGGTTGACTGGCTAGTTATCATTTGCCCATCATACATTGAGGCTCAAACCAACACTTGGGCCAAAGATACATTATTAATCACATATTTCCCAGTTAAGTCATGTTCCCAATGTGTACCCTGCCCAAGGCACTGTTTTGTTTCCAAGAGAGAAGAATATATATGTTCAGAAATGTCACCCAAATTGTGTAAGAGCAACCTTAAACTGGGGCAGTGCAAAAGGAGTTCACCAAAACATAGCATGTCATTCCACGCATGCGCTGAAAGCAACAGGTGATTCACTTTAACAAACATCCTTGACTCAGTGTTATTTAGGTCAAGCCGCAGTAAAACAAACACCAAGAGACTATCCACATTCTTCTGCAATAACAAAACTTTTTTGCCAGATTATTATTTTTATTATAATGTTTATTTATTACTTCAAGTTACATCTCCATCACAGTGCCCTCTTTCCACCCCTCCCAGTTCCACCCTCCCACTCTCTCCTCCCTCTCCCACCCATCCCACTCCTCCGATGTGGAGTGTCCCTACATATCAGCCCCTCTCAGTTCTACAGTCATATGAGGGCTGAGAGCTTCCTCTTGCACTGGGGGCCTACATGGTAGCACTCCTAGGGCAAATTGTCCCATTGATAGGTAACAAAGTCTGTGTTCCTGATCCTTTTGGTATGTTGGTTGTAGTATAGTTATCCTGTACTATATGGCTAAAATCCAATTATAAGTGAGTAGATGCCATGTGCATCTTCTGAGTCTGGGTTAGCTCACTCAGGATGAGCTTTTCTAGTTCCAGCCATTTGGCTGCAAATTGCATGATTTCCTTGGTTCTGATGGCTGAGTAGTATTCCATTGTGTAAACGTACTACAATTTTTTTTTATCCATTCATCAGTTGAGGGACATATGGGTTGTTTCCAGTTTCTAGCTATTACAAATAAGGCTGCTATGAACATAGATGAGGAAATGTCCTTGTGATTTGGTGAGGAATCATTTGGATGTATACCCAGAAGTTTGGCTGGGTGTTGAGGTAGGGCTATTCCAAGTTTTCTAAGATATCGCCAGACTGACCTCCATAGTGGTTGTACAAGTTTGCACTCCCACCAGCAATGGAGGAGTGTTCCCCTTTCTCCACAACCTCGCCAGCATGTGCTGTCATTTGAGTTTTTGATCTTAGCCAACAAATAAAATCTTAATCATGTTTGTTGGAGCTGTGTAATTTACAAAGTCTGAATTGTAAAATTTTATACACCTATATAAGCATAATCTCACTGAATCAACACACCAACCACTAATTGTAGACACTATGTTCCTTCTTATAGCTGGAGAAGCTGTGGCCAAATAATGTTAGGGACTTATTTACCCAGGGCGTCAGCGCATCTGATGACACTAGCACTGGTAACCAAGCCTTTCAACCTGTTTGTTTTATTATGTTTACAAACTCTGGTTTGGCATTCCCAGCCCAATCAGCTTTGCTACTCAAAAAAACAACAACAACAACAAAAAAAAAAAAAACCCCACAGTGAGAGGGGTAAACTCCTAGTCTCCTAAGATCTAAGAACTAGATGAGAAGTAGCTACAAGCCACTTTATTCAAAATAAAAATAACACTAACAGTTCAAAAGCTTTGGAGATGCTGACAGAACACACTAAGTTCAACTGTTAACACCTGAAATGCATTTTCTATTAACACTTTTAGCACAATCCCCTCTTCCAACAAATCCTACATTACAATCTCTAATCAAATCCTCTATCAGAGAATCATCTCACCATCCCAGATTTATTTAAATTAAGGTGATTAGCCACTCCTGCCTCCACACCCAGAAACAAGACTAGCACCACCCAGGCATGTTTTGCTGAACTCAGCCTCTCCCACACTCCCTGGAGTGCGTTTAAAATAGCTTGGTCCTTATCCAGATCTTTAGTCGGACCACAGGCACTTAGGTGGTAACAGGGCTTGACTTGACTTCTCCTCCGCTCCCAGCTGACCTTCCGAAGAAGCTTCTAGATAGCTCTCAGGCAGGGCAGCTCAGAACTCAAGGTTTCCTCTCCTTGTTTAGTCCTGATCATCCCCTAAGAGCACTGGGAGAGAAAATGCCACTTAATCCCAAACACAAACACAACATGAAGTCCCCTTCAAGACAGAACACATCTCAACTGAAATATAAAGAAGCTGCAAATTAGGTCAGGTGTTTGACACATGCAGGAGGTGTCACCCCTTTTGCAGGTTTCTCTGCAACAATTCCAATTTAGAAGAAAGGAAAACGACAGATTCACTGAAGGGGCTGAGGGTGGCACTGTCACAGTGTCAGCTCAAAGTCAGGATGTCTAAAATAATGTTCATTTTCTTAGCAACTGCAGCATCTCTTCGTGGCTTTCCTGTCTTTTTCTGCCATGGTCTCTGCTTCTCTCTAGCTAGAAACTTCAGGCACCTTGACTGTTCTCTCACCCGTAGTCCCCACTCCACCTGCCCAGCTCACTTTTCCATGTTTCCACAGTGTGATCAAACACAGTACCAAGGGTTAACAAACAGAAAGGCTTCAGAGCTGACCTGAGGTGCAACCCCCACTCCACTGCAAACCAACTGTCAATCAGAAACCACTTTCCTAATCAGTGGCTCCAGGAACTGATTATAGGCAACAGACTTGTAGCACCCAGGGCTGGGCCCAGCACAGACTCACTAGCATGCCCTGTATGGACAGGAGTGGGTCTTCTTCCCCCCTTTCCCTGGCCAGCCAGGCTGCCCAGAGCAACCAAGGAGACCTGATATGCAACATCATCACCACACTGCTCCTCAACTCTGCCTCCATTGTTCTCCAGAGTCCAAGTGCAGAGCCTAGCCTGATCTCGCCCCTCTGTCAGTGACTCAACTTCAGACAGACATATCTGTTGAGTGCCTACCATATGCAAACATGGTGCTGGATGCTGGGAATGCTGAAGTGAAAGGCATCCCCTGCCCACCATCCACTCTAACTCATAAACTTTCTAATGCAGAATGTGTGTCTAAGAGAGAAACGAGAGGGAGTGAGAGTACACAGAACCATCATTGTACTGGGGTGTAGGAAGCAAGGCAGGAGTGGTGAGCACAGCGAGGGCTGTGGGAATGCCACTAAGGGAAGACACACGGCCTCTGTTCTGCCTTCCTACTCTCAGCTTCAAGTCCCACTCCATAAACCAAGGTCTTGCTCACTCCGGCCAACACCACTCCCATCTCAGAATTCCTCAAGTGCTTATCAACATCACTCATTTGTAGTCATCCCCAGGCTGATGTCACCTCTTAGATCTCTGTGGGTCAATTTTTTAAATTACTTTTCTCATGGCCTTTTTCCTTCCCTGATTTATATGACAACAGAAAAAAACAACAAGATTCTAGACAAGCCAATATTACGGAAACTATATAAAATGGCAAAGGTTACATGCATGGAACTACTGAGAGTCATCAAATCACATATATACACAAAATAATACTTTCATTTCACTTTTTAAAAATACACTGTCCCCTCACTGCTAGAACCTAATTTCTTTTCTTTTCTTTCTTTTTTTCGAGACAGGGTTTCTCTGTGTAATAGCCCTGGCTGTCCTGGACTCACTTTGTAGACCAGGCTGGCCTTGAACTCACAGAGATCTGCCTGTCTCTGCCTCCCGAGTACTGGGACTAAAGGCCTGGCTCGATCCTGACCTCTTATCCTTTGTAATAAACCCAAAATGAGAGAGAAGACCCTTGGCAATAAAAATAACTAAAAAGCTTTCCAAAATAAAATTTGCTAAAAGAATAGTCTAGGCTGGACATGGTGGCACACCTGTAATTTCAGCCCTTGGGCAACAGAACCAAGAAGATTACAAATTTGAGGCCAAGATGAGCTATACAGTGAGTTAGAAACCAACTTGGGCTATTGTTTAGTGAGAACCTGTCTCAAAACAGCCAAAATAAAAAAAAAAAATTAAAATGTGGTAGTGCACTCAAAAGGTGAAGGCAGAATTTGAGGCCAGCCTGGACAACATGAAACCTTGCCTTTAAAAAAAAAAAAAGGCAGAGGAAGATATTGTTCAGTCAATAAAGCACTTACTGAGCAAGCATGATCCCCAAAACCCTTGGAAAAAATAAAAAAAGCAGAGCCTACACTTGTAATCTAGACTAGCAAGGCAGAGGCAGATGGATGCATGAGTTCATGGGTCATAGGTTTGCAACCTAGCCTAATCAAGCCCCGTGACAGCGAGGGGTCCTGTCTCAAAAAGACAAGGTAGATGGCACCTGAGGAGCAATACTTGACATGACCTCTGGCCTCCACATGTATATGCACACATGCCCATGCATACCCACATAGTGTGTATGTATGCACACAGACACACACTTACACACACACACACACACACACACACACACTGAATGAATGATGAGTTTTCAAAATTTAAAAAGTATAAGTTCATCAAATAAAGTCTTTAGTAGACTGGAAGTAAGACTCAATGGATACAGCTCTTGCCAACTCTTGCTGGTGGAGTTTGGATCCCCAGAACCCATGTAAATATCAGTCAGCTCTGAAGGCCAATCTATAATCTTAGTCTTTGGGAGGCAGAGATAGGATCTCTATATAGAGCAAGCTAATTAGCTAGGAAAGGCAAATCAGTGAGCTCTGGGTTCAACTGAGAGTCCATACCTCAATATAGAAGATGGAGAGTGATTGAGGAAAATACTCAACATCAACCTCTGGCCTCTATAGGCATGTACATAACATGCACCCACACACATATAGACACACACACACAACTATATACACATAAACACACAAACAGAAAAATATATCATGGGCTATGTGTGGTTGTGGATGCCTTTAATCTCACCAAAGGCAACTGGGTTTCTGTGAGTCAAGGTCAGCGTGGTCTACATAGTTGAGTTTCAGGCTAGGCAGGGCTGAATAATGAAGTCTCTACTTCAAAAAACTAAACAAGGGTTGGAGAGATGGATCAGAGGTTAAAGGCACTGGTCACTGTCCCAGAAAACCTGGGTTTAAGTCTCAGCACTTACATGGCAGCTAACAGTCACCTGTAACTCCTGTTCCAGGGATCCATGGGCACCAGGCACATGCATGATATACATGGAAACTAAATAAAACTTAAAAATTTTAAAACAAAAATTGTAAACAGATGCAGTAAGCATAATTGCAGAGCTATTCTGTTTGGGACAATGGTGTCAGCCCAGTGTTGTCTACTGTAGGAGAGAAAACATGCAAATCCCTTCGCAGACACCAACCCTCATATCCATCCAGGGGCAGTGCTATTTCAGCTTAATGGAGAACTGATCTTGCCCACAAGTCCATATAAATTTGAAGTAAGCACAGAGATGACTATCACAAATCAGCGGGGAGAAAGGATTATGAAGGTAAGACAAACATCCATATTGAATACAAAATAAAGTTAGATCCCTAGTTCACAGCCCTTACAAAAATTCCTGATTTATTCAACAAAGATATATGACAAGAAATACTCTTTAAAACTCTTAAAAGAAAATACAAGTACAATGTCAGAATAGGAAAAGTATGTGTGTGCATATGTGTTTTGAACAAATCGATGCCATAAAGAGAATTTAGACAATTTAACTGTATAGAAAAAAACCCTCAAATTTCTCACACAAAGAATTCAAAAAAAAGGAAGAAGATAAATAAACTCTGGCACAAGGTATTTCAACAATAATCTTCAACAACTAGAGTATATAAGGACTACCTATACATCAGTAATAAGAAAAGAAAGTAGCCAAAAAGCTCTCTGAATCATAATTTAACAACAATAGCCCAGTAAGATGATTCAGCCAGTACGGGCACCTTCTGCAAAGCTTGCTAACTTAAATTCAATCTGTAGGACCTATAGGCTGAAAACAGAGAAACACTTCCCATAAGTTTTCCTCCGACTTCCACATGCACACTGTGGCCAGTACACATGCATGCAATTGCATGAATATACACTACCACAAAATAAGTGAATGTGAGTCATTTTTTAAAAGTACTACTCTGATATCTACCTAAGACTACAGGATAGAACAGAATGAGGTACCATCTTGTCCCACTTATATATGTTAATATTTCATTATATATTATTACATTGCTATATATTATCTCAGTTTATACACAAAACTCTGGGATGTAGGAATAATAATATTCTATATTATGCTCTTCTATAGATGAGCAAACACTTTGAATTTCCTATTAACAATTATGACACTATTGTATGTCATTACATACAAGCTTGCACCCGAGTGCTCACAGTGGCTTCACTCATAACAGCCCAAAACAGAAAGCAACCCAGGGACTCTCCACTGAGTAAATTGTTACACCGTCAGACAGCCACACCATGGGACAGTATTTAGTAATAAAAAAAAAAAAAGAGAAATGTACTGTTTTTAAAATTACTTTTATTTATTTGGGAGGAGGGTGCCACACCCAAGTGTGAAGCGCAGAGAGCAACTTTCAGGAGTTAGTTCTTTCCCTTCATCATGTGGGTCCCCAGAGACTGAAGTCAAGTCATTCGGCTTTGGCCAAAATTGCTTCCAGAGATTGAACTTAACTTGCCAGTCTTGCCCGACAAGCACCGTTACCCACTGAGTCATCTTGCCAGCCTAAAGGAATGCATTCTTAAAAACAGTCAATCTTTTTGTTAATTTTTAAAAGTACATTTATTTGGTGTGTGTACGTGCATACCAGCTGTTGCCATGGCACACATGTGGAGATCAGAGGAAAACTCGAGTTGATTCTCTTCCCACCATGTGGGTCTTAGGATCAAACTCAGGGCACCAGGCTAGCTGGCAAGCTCCTTTACTCACTGAGCTCTGAAAAAAAAAATCAATCTTAAAAGGCTATATGCTCGTAGATCCATTTTTATTATATTCTTGAAATGATGAAATTATAGATGTGGAGATCATGGTGCCAATAACTACAGGACTAGGGATAGCGCATGGAAGGCGCAGTGTGAAAGAGAGGGCAAGATTATAAGGGCAACATGAAGGGTCTTTGTGCTGATAAAACTGGCCAGTATTTTGCCTGGATCGATGTCAAGGTCCTAATTGTGACCCTGTACTATTTTGCAAGTTATTAACTACTGAAGAAAATCTAAGGTTGTGTAATCTTGTTACAACTGTAGGTAATTGCATACAACTCTCCGATAAAGCATTTCAAAACAGACAAAAACCAAGCAGGCCTATTATAGCACCACTTGAAATCAAAATAAAGTACCAGAAAGCACTTCACATACTACCTATGCCTCTGTCAGGTGACAATCATCAACCAGCCTCATCAACGTGACTCACCATCCCTATCCACAGAGCCCTCCACTGCGGCCTTCCTGCTGTGTCTGTATTACCTGCCCATGTCTATAATAGGCTTAAGTACTTTAAAGACGGAAACACTTTTCTCTTTATGTGTATGTCTACAACCTAACAGCACCAAGCACACAGTAGGTTCTATATAAATGGGTGTTGGGTTCAGGTTAGTTCACTCCTCTTGTTCATACAAAATGTCCAAACACTAGAGGAAGTAAGGACGGGAGGGACTGGGAAGAACAACACCCCAGCAGCCAAGAGCCAGGCCAGGCCTTGCAAGTTCATGAATAACCTCCTCCTTCCCAAGGGCTGAGAACCCAAATGAAGCAAAAGACTGCATACAGCATGTGGTGGCAGCAGTGAAGACACCAGCCCATTGGGCAAGCCTCTTTTTTTCTCCTCTTTCAAACTCTGCAAATGACAAAATTAACCATTTATAGTTTAGGTCACTAGAAGGACACAATGAAAAGCTGGGCTGGGCTGGGCTGGGTTCCTCTAGAAAGAATTTTAAAGGTTAGCTGGCAGTCTTTTTCCAGAATGATTGGACTCAAGAATTAATTACCCAGGGACAGAAGACTACACTAAACACTATCAGAAACCTCACACTCTTTTGTCTGGGCAAACATATTTGGCTGGTGGAGTGGAGAGAGGGTTCCCACACCCTGAAAACAATGAGAACTCCTCACTCCTACTCCAAATAGTTTGAGCATAAAAAGGCTCAGGCATTTGCTTTGCTGCTCCTAATGTTATCGGATAATTTTTCAAATTCTTACTCAATTACATATCATTCTTATCTGCAATCTTCACAGGCCTGCTTTCACATCATGCCTACTAAGCCCACAGAACACACAAGTATCCCTCCCAAGTAATTTTGCTCTCATAAGTATGAGATCATTTAATACCAAGTCTTGAGTGACAGAGTAAGTGTGTATGTATGTGTTTGAGTGTATATTGGTGTTCTTTCTCTTCTAAGACCAAAATAAGAGGGAAATGTGATGCAATGGTTAAAAAAAAAACAAAAAAACCTAGGCAGTTTCTGTTTCTGCCAGGATAATGATTAACTCTTTTGCTGCTGAATCCAGAAAAACTGGCATTTCCGGACACATGCCTTTAATCCCAGCACTCTGGAGGCAGGTGGATCTCTATGAGTTTGAGGCCAGCCTAGTCTACAGAGAGAGTTCCAGGACAGCCAGGGCTACATAGAGAAATTCTGTCTCAAAAAAAACCAACCCCCCCTCCTCCTCCCTTCCTTTAAACACACACACTTAGAAATATGTAACTGGCCCAAATTAGTTTACCAGATCCAACCTTTGGTGGTTGGAGTATTACTGCTGTATGTGGGGGAAGTAGGTACTTCAAAATTGTGTTACTACTGGCCTTAACACACCCATGTCAAAAATTTCATTATCAAGTAACAGATGTCATCTACCCCAAACGTTAAAATGTTTGGTCTAAAAGTGCTGACAGCAAAGAGCTGAGGAGACACCTTATGTCACCACAAATCACTGAATAAATGCAGATGAAGAGATACAGCACAATTTACTCTAAGGGTGCCTAAAAGTATGGCCTGTTTATGTCACTTAAAGGTGAAACTTAACCCAGGAGTAGGACCTCTAAGAAAAACCCCATCGGTCTAGTCTGTCTTTGTTCTCCTGAGATCATAATCAGAACCTGGACTCTGTGGTAACTCACTTAAAGCAAACCATACTTCTTTTGATCATACATCCTAAGAATAAATGGATCGTATCTTTTCACTTTCTAGTTAGGAACTGAAAATTCTGAGGGTGTAACGGCTTGTTCAGGATTAAGCAACTCATCCTACAATACCCTGAAACCTCTCTTCCCATGAATGTATTTCTCAAACGCTGCAATGATGAAAATATTAGCCACAGTTATTATTAATGATGCTCATTTTAAAACAAGCTGTTGCTTAGCCTATTCGCTGGGTCAAAAGAAAACATAACCATGAAAACATTTCAACTATTCCTCCTTCAGTTTGTCCACCTATGAGGCACATCTTCCTATCAGACTGTAATGCCTAAGCAAATACCACTGCACGTGCTCTCTAGGCCAGTGCCACTCTACCACTAGCTGGAGTCCAGCCTCTATGTGTACAAGAGCCATCCAGGCACAAGCACTAGAGCTACGGAGAGAACTGTGCTGAGATGGTAGCTTTGTGCCAAGGGTAGCTTTTATACCCATGAGTAGAAATGTATCCTATAAGGGATATCTTAAATAAGCAAAAATAATGAGCTCTAAAGGCTTAAAAAAAAAAATCAAGCAGCCAACTAACAAAAAGACTTAGAGATGTTCTAGTTCAACTCCTAATTTCACAAATGAGAAAAGCAAGGCATGGACAAGAAGACTTAGAGATATTCTTAACTCCTAATTTCACAAATGAGAAAAGCAAGGCATGGACAAGAAGACTTAGAGATATTCTAACTCAACTCCTAATTTCACAAATGGGAAAAGCAAGGCGTGGACAAGAAGACTTAGAGATATTCTAACTCAACTCCTAATTTCACAAATGGGAAAAGCAAGGCGTGGACAAGTTAAATACATACCCAGCAGAGATTTAGAACATTGCATTAACGTTTTTTTTTTTTAAAAACTGGGAAATAAGAAAAGTCAACTAAACATGTAGCATATCTCAGAACATCAAAGAGTTTTCAAATGAATTCTTTTGTTGTGGTGGTGGTTGTACTTTGAGACAGGGCTTCATGTAGTCCAGACTGGCCATCGACTCACACCACAGTCAAGGCTGTTTAACTCCTGATCCTCTTGCCTGTACTTCCTAAGAGCTAGGATCACAAGCATGTGCCCTGCATACAGCATCCAAAGGAATACTTTATTTTGAGCCTCACAACAGTATTAAGTCAGCCTGGGCTCGTGCCCTGTTTTCATCACTTACTCACAAAGCACCCTTGCTTTGGAGCAAGTCATTTAACCTCATTTTGCTTCATCTGTGAAACTGGGATGATGATAATAATAGCTACCTCATAGAGTCACTGGGAAATTCTTAGATTAATACATGTAAAGCTTTCCAAACAAAGCTTAGACCTATGAGGCCCTTAACAAATGCTAACCATCATCTTCATTACTAGTGGAAGCTAGGAATTGTTGTCCCTACTTTGCAGATAAGAAACGCAGCTCCAAAATAATTACCTCTAGTCAAGATGCCTCCCAAAGAGCGGCTTACTCATCCAACAAATACCAGTATGTGTACACAACACACACCCAGAGACAGAGAGACACACGCACAGAGGGAGGGAGGGAGAGGAGGAAAGAGAGAGATTTTGAATCTCTTCAGAAACAGGATACTTGTTTTAAGCTCCTGCCATGACATGGCATGTCTTGACAAGTTTCACCCTCTTTCTTGGGCCCCTTTGTTTTCTGTGCTCTAGCATCCTGTGGAGTCCTGCCATCCCAGCCCCCCATGGCTGGTGAAGTCTTCTCCAGGGAGAACATTAGACCCTGCCTTCTATGTCATGGCTCTAACTACAGAAGCTGGGCTTACAGCAACACAGATAATGTCAACTTCCACACTGCCTTCTCAGTTACCTACCTACTGATTAATGCATTTAAAGCAAAAACAGATTGGTGGGGGAGAGGTTCTGCCTTCTACCAACTGAATGGAAGAGGCACACATTCTAGCTGCTTTCCTTCCTTGGGAATATATATATTTCAATTTTAAGACTATCCATTCACAATGCACAAATAAGGTCAAGGATACTAAACACCAAATAACTTGAAAAACCAAGGAAGAGGGCTTTCCTGTTTGTCCCTTGAACCTTTCCTCCCTGTGTGCTACAGACCATGAAACTGTTTCTTGTCAGGTAATAGCTTACAAAACCCATGCTTTGAAACAGAATCCTAACAATTCCTTCTGCAAGTTAATGCTCTTAATTCCCGATCAAAACAGACCAAAATTTTCTCAAATTGAGATTTTTGAATGTCTGTTAAAAAATGGTAAGTAAATCCTGGGTAAGAACAGAGTGTGTTTTGCTTCAACTACAAAAAGATAATTTCACACTAAATATTTTTCTTGTACAGTGCCTCATATCCATAATTGTAGCACTCAGGTGATTGAGGAATAAGAATTACTACAAGTTCTAGGCCAGCCTGGGATACATAGTGAGTTCCATCCAGGACTACAAAACAAGACATACCTTTTTTGTTTCTTTATTTCCCCCAAGGCAGGCTATATGATTGAAGAAATCTGAACAGCTCAAATACAGTTCTAGAACACTAGATTCAAATGAGGATAAGGGTGTATGTAACAAATAAGAGTCATGTCTCACTTGCAGGAGAGCTCCATCATGCTGGATAATCAGTATTTATCCTTATGAAATGACAATATTCACAATGTTTAATCTATTTTGACTTTCAAGTAACGTTAGGGAAGGGAGTGGGCTTTTTCTGCACTAGAAGGGGAAACTGTAGAAGTGTGGTGGCATGAAAATATGTTACATCCAACCCCAGCTCAGAAAACAGCTCAGTTAATTCATGAAATTTTTTTTTGGTTATGAGCCTAGCCTTTAATGGCTGAGCCATCTCTCCAGTCCTAACTTATGAATATTTTTAAAGTATTAGTATGTGCTGGAAGCTGGACACACTCAAGTAAATAGAGTGGGCAGAGACATGCAGAGAAGCAGGAAAGGTTCCCTGGAGGTGACTGTATCTAAGCTGAGCTTTAAAGAATGGATAAACTTACCAAGGAAGAGAACCCAATTCTAGAAGAGGATAGAGCATGATATAGCACAGAAACTAGGGACAGTTTAGCTCTGAGCAGTATGAGATGTGGGCAGGATAAGTGGGAAACAGTGACTGTGAACAATCTTGTATGCCATGACCTAAGCAGAATAACGAGTGTTTGTTTGTTTCCAATCACTCTTATGATTATCAAGGTCAAACTTAAAAAAAATTGTAAAAGGAAATATATTTCTAAATCATCCTTTTACTTACTCATTATCATAGTTGATAAATATTTACTAAAAGCCACCACCTAGGCTCTAATAGTATTCTAGACATCTTTCCTATGTGAAAGGATTCATAATAAGAGCTATTTATTTAGCATTTAGTAGTTGTCATACATTGGGTTAATTTTTTTTTACAGTACACTTACAATAACAAGAAGGTAAGTCTTATCTACGTATCACAGAAGAAGATGCTTAGAAGAGAACTTGAGTAACGAGCAAAAGGGTACTACAAGACTCCAACACCTATATTCTATGTTTTATATAAGACAACACTGAGACATTCCTACAAGCTGTTAGGGTGGCTGACACCTAGAATGCCCACACTAAGGAAGCTAAGACATGACAATCCTAAGTTTGAGGCCAACCTAAAAACCTTATCTCAAACAGCAAAGAGGACTGAGGAGACGCCTCAGTTACAGCTTGCCTTGCAAGAAAAAGGACCAGAGTTCAGGTTCCCAGAACACATGTAAAAGCTGGGTGGACATAATTGTGGCTTTGGAAGACAGGGGACCCCAGGAGCTAGTCGGCCAGTGAGGCTAGTCATATCAACAAGCTGTGGGTTCATACGAGATGCTTCCTAAAGAGAATAAAATAGAAGCGCAATCAAGAAAGATTCTTGACATCAACATACGAATGAAAGTTCACCACATACACACAAAGAAAAAATAATAACTTACAATAGAGGACTGAAATACAAATATTTAAAACGTAAGGAAAACATAAGGCAGCACAAGATCAATTCCCTAGGAGATCTATTGAGTAGTACTATGTGGGTGAAACAGAGCCTTTCTGGTCATAATGACCACAGAAGGCATCCCAGAATAGACTGACTGGAAGGATGGGATGTCAGTAGATGAACATGTGGGGCTGAGCAGGAAGAGAGGAACATTCCATGCCAGCACTAAGAACTGAGACTCTGGTGACAACCAAAATTCTAATGCCTGTTTGCAGGGGGACAGAACATTCAGAGAACATACCCTGGGTAAGTGACCAAATGACCTACATCTCAGTTTCTTCATTAACTAAATGTGATAGCAGTAATATATTTCTTGGGTAAGGAATATGAAATATAAGCATTTGGGATAATGCCTAGAACACAGTAATCCCAAACAATATTATAACAAGTAGTAACTATGTAAAATGAATAACAAGCAGGCAAGAGGGATCTCCAGTTCTCTGAAAGCCAAAAAGGAAATCATGGTTAAAATGGGAGGTGGCAATCAGATGGAAGATAGTTCATGTCTACCTAACAGAACTGGTCTCTATTCAGCAGCCAATAGGGAATCAGCCATTAGGAGAAAAGTCGTATCCACAGCCATTAGAGAGAATCTCCCATGAGAGTTTCCAGCCCCTCCCCTTGGCATCTGGCTTACTTATGACTCCTTCTATAAAGGTGTAATGCCCTGGGGACAGGTTCTAGAAAGGTCTATAGGAAAATAGATATTATCACTTGTCAGCTTCTAACAAGGCCAAGACTTTGCTTCTTCTATCTCTGTTGTACACTCTCTCCTAAAAATATAGTAGTGATCGAGAGACAATTATTAACCCAACCCCTGGGGACAGTTCACTTTTTGTTCTTTTTTATTAAGGTTAAACCAATTTTCTAGGAACCACCATCAGTAACTTGCAGCATTATTTATTACTTTTTAAAACCTGGTAATTCCTGGCTTTTACCTTTTTGTCTTCAAACTAATCTGTTTTCCTATGCATGGCTACTACAGTTCTCATTCATTATATTATATTATAATGAAAAAACATTTGGGGATGTTATACTAATATGACCATTTGGTCATAATCACTATATCAGCACTGGTGGTTCCATAAACATAAAAATTACGTACTCATTAAATTTTTTAATGACAGGAGTTTCATGTAGCTTAGGCTAACCTCAAACTGGCTGTACAGCCAAGAATGGCCTTGAACTTCCTTATCCTCCTGCCGCCACCTGCCAGAGTGCTAGGATGACGGGCCTACACACTACCACATGAGGTTAATGTAGCATTGGAGATCAAACTCAGGGATGCTGAGGAGCAAACCCACAGCTATATGCTTGGATACAGCACTCTGTTCATTCTGCAACTAAACTACATCCTCAGCCCTAAAGTTTATGCTTTAAATATGTACAGCTTACTAAATGCTTTTTAAAATTAAAAAATTAAAAAAAAAGAATGCATGCTAGCTATGGTGACATATATACCTGTAATTCCAGCACTCAGGAGACAAAGGCAGGAAGATCACTGCAAGTTCAAACAATATCAGCCACGGCTTATCTAAAAAGACTGGTCTCTAAACAAAACTATTCAGCAAAATGCTTAAAAAAAAGAAAATGTATTAATTAATATAATTACTAAAAAGTATAAAATTTTATTAATAAAATATAATGCTCATATTAAGAACATAGTTAAATATTCATAATATAAAATGAATGCATATATTAAAACTTTAATTCTAAAAAGTTATTGAGATAGCAATTATATAGATATGGATGTATATAGATACAGATAGGCCTGTAAAATATTAGTATAGCACATGTTTTAAGAATGGGATTAAAAAAAAAAAGAATGGGAATCTTGGAGGCTAGAGAGATGGCTCAGCTGCTTTTCCAGAGAACCCAGGTTTGATACCCAGTACCTACAAGATAGCTCACAACCTTCTATAACTACAGTTCCAAGGGATCCAACACCCTCTTCTTGCCTCTGTAGGTACCAGGCACACATGTGGCACATACACACCGGCATGCAAAACACTCACATATACAAAAATTAAAATGTTAAATAAAAAAAAAAGAATAAGAAACCATCTGTGTTCATAGTAGCCTTATTCCAATAGGTAAAGGGTAGAAGCAGCCAAGTGACTGAGAAACAAAACATGACAGATATATTCACACAGTATTTAAGGTATCGTCACACCTTAAATATGTGACAACATGGATGGACCTTAAGGACAACACACTAAGCAAAGAAAGCCAGTCACAAATTGTAAGTGCCGCATGAATTCACATATATAAGGTGCCTAGAGTTGGAGACAGAAAATAGAGGGGTAGTTGCCACGGGCAAGAGTTGGAGAGTGAAGGGTTACTATTTGGTGGGTACAAAGCTTCTATTCTACAAAAATGAAAAGAGTTGTATGGATAGATGATTGATAAGGGTCATAAAACAAGTTGGGCATGGTGACACACCTTTAATCTCAGCACTTGGGAGGCAGAGGCAAGGTGGACCTCTGTGCCAGTCTGGTCTACAATGCCAGTGCAGGACACCCAGCCTATTATACAGAGAAAGTCTGTCTCAAAAAAGCAAAAAAAAAAAAAAAAAAAAGTTATAAAACAATGTCAATATAGTTAATGACACTGAACAGTACATATGGTTAATATTAAAAAATTGTATGCATTTAATCACAGTTTTTAAAAAAAGAAATGAGAATTTCTACACATTGTCGTCAAAAGTATTATTCTATAATTTTTAAAGCTCTCCTTATTTGTTTTCAAACTAATTTTCTCCAAAAGTTACATTCTGATATTCCCCACTGAAGCTAACACTGTTTAAAATTGTTCTCCTGAATTTTATTACTAGAAATCATACATCAACTGTTTTTCCTTTCAGCATGACACAGTCTTTTCCTAATGTAGCCATCAGAAGTCTAGGATGTGGGGTGGACGTGGCTCCCCTAAAGAAAGGCTTTATTGCAGAAGGACAGCTGTACAGGGGCAGACCAGTTTTCTGGAGCAGACAGCAGGATTTAAAAATTAGCATCTGGGAGCTAGATGATCCTGAAAATATACCAAGTCAGGTCATATTCTATTAACTTCACAAAGGCTTATCTTTGGCTTTCAGCCTGCGTGGTACAAAATCAATGAGATAGATCCCAAAGGGCTTCTCCCAAGGAAACTTCTGTCCCTATCCTTCCTAGGGTATGCCTGGCCCGGCAAAGCTAAGGAGTATTCCTAAACAATTTCCATGGGCTGTTGTTTGCAGTCACACAGCATGGCCTAGCTCCTAGCATTCCTTGCAACTCTGGGTGCTTGAATTTTCCCAAGAGTTTCATTTTCTTTTAGGACTCCACCTTATTGTTGAGTCTCTATGTTCCCTAAATGAGGGAAGGGCACTCAGTCATCTCCCAGAAAGACGATAGCATCTGCTTCAAGATTCCAAAGAGATGTTTTACTGCAGCTTTTCACAAACTGATTATATTTAAAGTTCCCTTGGGGACTAAAGGGGTGGAGGCTGGGAGGGAAGACACTTCAGGGAAAAGACCTTTGTTGGCATCAGCTGGGAACTTCACAGCCCTCCCCTGAGAACAAGCTTGTTTAATACTACCAATTGGCATTCCCAAGCACGAGTGCACACACTGTATGACTAGAGTTGAGATCTCATCTCCAGCTCCCACAGGGTACACAAGAGTTAAACTATTCCAGGAAATTGCTTGTGTGTTGCCTATCGAAATGCTCCAGAGGCAAATTATAAAAATTTCATTTCTCTCTGACTATAGTAGTAGCATACACTGTAATTCCAGCATTTGGGAGGCTAAGGTAGGAGGATCACTATGAATTTAAATCCAACCTGGATTATATATAAGAAGACCCTGTCTTGGCAGATCTCTGTGAGTTTGAGACCACTCTGTTCTATATAGAGTTCCAAAACTACACGGAGACACCCTGTCTCAAAAAAAAAAAAAAAAAAAAAGATCCTATCTCAAAAACATAAAACATAAAAATGACTTCCTAGCTCTGTGGTGCCTGAAGTTGAAGCAATAGAGAGGAGAAGGGGAAGAAAGTCATCAACACCTAATTTTAAAAGGGCCTCATGTGTTATGGACAGCAATATGAATTCCCCCGGGGCCCACCCAGATAACCATCTCTGCTCTATGTCCTGCCCTTCTCCACCATCCAGTGTGTGTCACAAAGATGCTAATAGGCTAGAGGTCAAATGTACCAGTTTCTAATCATGAATCTCATTAGCTGTCAAGAATTTCCAGAAATTCAGCCGGGCGTGGTGGCGCACGCCTTTAATCCCAGCACTTGGGAGGCAGAGGCAGGTGGATCTCTGTGAGTTCCAGGCCAGCCTGGTCTACAGAGTGAGTTCCAGGCCAGCCAAAGCTATTACACAGTGAAAGCCTGTCTTGAAAAAAAAAAAAAAAAAAAAAGAATTTCCAGAAATTCATGTATATATATATATATATATATAAAAGCACTTTATATAAATTTTTTAAGGAGCTATGTAAAAAGACTAAGAATATTAGTGCTTTTGAGTTGAACATTGAAAGACATGAACTTTTCAAAGGAATCCAAATACCCACAAGTCAGAAAGAAACAATGGTGGTTTTTAATTAGCCACAAGTCGGACTGACTAAAGGAGCATTGCTCCTGTCCCTTAAAACCACACTGGGGTAGGACTGGTGCTGAACCTCAGAGAATCTCCAGAGCACATGCAAGTAGGTACTTTTAAGAAATAATAATAGTAAGAGAGAAGAAAATAATAGAAGAGAGTCCAAAGTCTACTTAAGAGTCTACTTGGTTCAAACAATTGTGCCAAAAAAAGCAGAGATACAACAATATTTTCAGACTGTTTACCTATTTATACATAAAAGGAAATTAATGTTCAAAGAGTATGGGAAATGTTTGGTGGTGGTAGATCTGGTGGTGGTGGGGCTAGTTTTTTGGAAGGTTTTGTGTTTTTTCTGTTGTTTTTGTGGTTTGTTTTGTTTCTGAAACAGGATCTCACTTCACTCCACATTGGCCTGAAACTTTTAGCAATCCTCCTGCCTCAGCCTCTCAAGTGCTGGGATTACAGGCATGAGCCACCAATGCCTGGCCAAAGGATTTAAGTGACAGGCACATGACCCTTTTGTTACTCCTCAATAAACTTAAACCAGAACCGTTTCATGCCTCCCCTGGTTTCCTGTCATTTCACAGCTGGCTCTTTAAGGTGAGCACCCAGGGCGGCAGCCTGACTAGTTGGCAAGACAGAAGGTTCCCTGAACAGCATAGGCTCTAGAGTCATTGAGAACTCACAGGTGCCAGATACAAGAACTCTACAGATTAGCTGCTTTATGCTTCACAGGGTAAGAAATGCACACTATTTTGCCAATTTTCCAATTGAGAAACTGAGACTCACACAAGACATGTACCATAGTCAAACAAAGATTTTAACCTGGATTCTCTGCCCCTAGCACCTTCACTTTTAACCCCCATACCAAACTGATTGCTGTATAACATTTTATTCTTAAATCTTGGCATCTATAAGAGAAGTAAATCTGGCAGCACCATGAGTTCCACAGAATGCATAAAACTCAGAAACTCTGCTTGCAGAGTTTAGGGGCTCACACCTGTACTTCCAGACTCAAAAGGCTGACTCAGGAAGACTGTCACAAATTCAAGGTCAATCTGAGTCACAGGGTGAATTCCAGGCTATCATGGTCTTCACATGAGACTGTCTCTATCTAAGAAGCAAAACAAACAAACAAACAAACAAAACCCGCACAATTTCTTAGGTCCACCGTGGTTCAGCCGGGAGGGCATCAGATCGTGGATGGTGAACAAACACAATTTCTTTCTTTCTTTCTTTCTTTTTTTTTTTTTTGGTTTTTCGAGATAGGGTTTCTCTGTGTAGCCTTGACTGTCCTGGACTCACTTTGTAGACCAGGCTGGCCTCTAACTCACAGAGATCTGCCTGCCTCTACCTCCTGAGTGCTGGGATTAAAGGCATGCACCACCACGCCCAGTCACAATTTCTTAAAAAGCTGGAATTCTTCATTCTGATAGGTCAGGTCATAAACCACAGCTCCAGTGCCAACCCCAACCCAAGACCCTTTGAATTGAAATTCTATAATCTTCCCTCAGGAGTTCAGTTCTAGAAATGTAAGCTCCATGAGGGTCTGGAATTCTGTCTTCACTGATGTGAAGTCCTAGAACACCTACCAGGCACTCAATAAACAGTTACTAAGTAAAACAAGGAAGAAAAGCTGCCACTTTTGATTGTGTGATCTTGAAAGGGTTTTTATCCTCTCAGCCTCAGTTCCCTCCTGTCCTCAAATGACAATGATACTTCCTAGAGGAATGAGACAATGCCATCAGACCACTCACTGGGATTCGAGGGAGCGTAATGAACACCCAAGATAAATTATACACCACCTAATTTTGCCTTAAGAATTTTTTCAGGTGAGTAGATGCTATTTTCACTTCAAAGATACAAAAGTCCGTAACACTACTTCTACCTTCAGATCTACTACCACCTAGCTGTGTGACCTTGAACAAGCCTCTCCCATTCTCCACATTCTCCTCAGCTATAAACTGAGGGACTAGACCAGATCAGTTCCAAGAGCATTCATGGGGCACCTCCTGGAGAGAGATATCAGGGTCAGCCACCTACAAAATTCTACACTCCTGAACAAAGTCAATGGAAAAATACAGACATAAAATGAAACAGTCTCTAGTCTGTGGCAGGGTTGAAGAGAAACTCCAAATAGCTAACTGCATTACATCATCTCAATAAGCAATATTTGTAAATACACAAGGATTTAATTTTTGAGACACTCATGAGAAATCTGTTACCAATTTTTTTTAAAAATCAGCAAATTCTGATACCTCTCAGCCCTGAACCTTAAAAAAAAAGAAAGAAAATAGCCCACCAACATGTAAAAAATCAATTTGCGCCTCAGTCAAGGGATGTGCTTATGGAGAACCACCTGGGAAAGTGAGAGTTATTAACACTCCCTGTGGCCACAGTTAAGAATATAGTGTAGGGCTGGAGAGATGGCTCAGCGGTTAAGAGCACTGACTGCTCTTCAAGAGGTCATGAGTTCAATTCCCAGCAACCACATGGTGTCTCACAACCATCCATAATGAAACCTGGTGCCCTCTTCTGGTCTGTAGATATACCTCCAGACAGAACACTGTATACATAATAAATAAATAAATCTTTAAAAAAAAAAAAAGAATAGAGTGTATTTTTTAATGGCATATCTGGCTAAGACTGTAGGGGGTATTGTAAGAGCAGTATATACGGTGCATCTGGACAGGACACAGAGGCCAGTGGCCATTGTTTACAAAAACAGGCTGGGATTATGAACAGTGACATGAGGCTGAGACCTCAGTTATAACTCCAAGCCACACCTGTCTCCATTCCAAGCCAACTGAAGCTATCATCATTATTCAACTATCCCATCCTTGCAATAAAACTGGCCAATATTTGCAGTCAAGTGAATTGAAGGTCCCGTCGGTCAGTCACCTCCTGCATTGACTAAACTGATAATCTATATTTTAAACAGAATCCTGAAGACACGATGATGACTTCCAACCACCTTTCAACCTTCCAAGACATAAAAGAACTACTCATTTCACACTCTACCTCTAACTCATATCCAAGCCAATCATTAGATGAGAGACATGGCCTTTCCCAAGTCCTCTAAGATAGCAAAAGGTCTCCTAGCATTGGTGCAGGGAAAGAAGGAGGGGCCCCTCCCTCTGTACTCTGAAACAAAGGAAAAACCCAGAGCTCTAACCATGTGGTGGAACATTCAAGGCCACCCACCTCTCCCACTTCCCAGCTAAGGTCTCAATGGGCTGGAGCCACATGGCTCTTCCCAGTGACTGGTCAGGAAGGGGCAGTGCCTTGCACAAACACAGGCTACAGCTCCTTCACAGGCAATGACAGACACCTCTTAAGGGAAATGCTGGATGAGGAAAAGCTATTTGGATATGGGCTTTGATCTGAGAAGCCAATTTATGCAGTGGACTAGATGAGCAACCAACACTTGGTTTCCTCGTGTCTCCATCCTTCCTTACCCCTTCGCATTTTTGCTGAGAGGGAAATGGACCTCTGAAAGCATCCATTCTGGAGCAGAGGGTGACAACACAGAAGGGTTAAACAATTATGTCTTCCTATTTCCCAGTCTGAGCAACACTGTGAAATCCTAACAGCTCAACTCTATTACGGTTTATGTGACGGTGGAAAACAGTTCGGATGCTCTTATTCTTTCTGGTCTATGGTCTTTGATTGCATGCAGGGTGACCATGGATGGGCCAGGCAAGTACAAGGTGCACCCAATATGGCTAGGGACTTTCTGAATCCAGTGTCATGGCAAATCTCAAGCTTTAACACAGTACATCAGAAAAACCCCGCCTCTCCCAGCTCTCTCCAAATGGTACATCCTTCTCAAGATTGTCTTTGCATCTGGACTTTCTCTTCAACCTTTGAAATAAATGTCCAAACACCTGTCAGATTTCAGCTGTCCTTCAAGGAAGCTTGACTCAAGACACCCAAAGGCGTATTGCAGCTTTTTTTCCTCTCTCCGGAGAACCTCCTGCCCCTCCCCCACCCTGCCCAGTCTTTGGGAAAGAGCTGCCAAAATAATGGTCAACCCCACAAAGATACTCCCAAAGCCCACTTTCAGTGCCTATGGCCCCTGACACTGTTGATCTTTCCAAGGCTCTGATCTACCTATGAAACCACCTCTGGGGCCAACTTGCCACCTGCTCCACCCATGAAACGAACACCCTGAAAATTGTGGTGGAAGCGCATTGCCTCATCAGTCTTCAGAACATACGCATTATGCTAATTTTCAAAACCCTTACCTTTGACCTGAGTATCGTACTCTGCGATGATCTCCTTATCCTTTTTGAATTTGGCTGGAGACGTCATGTTTTCCTTCTTTCTTCCAAATTCGAATTGTGAATTGATAGATCCACGAGGAAAATCCAAACACTGAAATCAATTCCTCCAAGGCCACTTCTCCCAGGGGCACAGAAAAGGCCCTCTGTGGTCTCCAGAGCTCCGGGGGAACACGGGCGGCGGGATGGGCAGCCGGTTACCGCACACACATGCAGACTGTGGGCGCTGAGGCCGGGGATGGAGGGGAGCTGGGGGCGGCGGCGGCTGTCTTAAGTACTAAAGCCCTAGCCACAGCCGCAGCATTAGCCACGAGAACTGCAGCGCCCGGAGGCTGGCCTGGGGTCTGACATCAACGACACAGGCGGGGAGTGGAAGTCCTTCCGCACAACATGGTGTAGGGGATGCGGGGGTGTGGACGCGCCCAGCTGTGTCCCTAGGAGGGAGTGGGTTTGTCTCAGGGTGCCAGGGGAGGGCTATGCGTTCTTCGCGGGGTTTTTCGTGGTACCAGCTCAAAGATGCTGCAAATCAAATCCCAAAAGGGTGCCGCCGCAGCGCGGAGTGGATCGGAAGTCGTTTGCTCTGGTTCACTAGCCTGTAAATGCAAGAAAAGGTGGGGGGGGGGAGGGGGCGATCAGTCGGAGGACAGATCCTAATCCCAACAGGGGTGGGGTCGGGGATGACACTCCGAGTCCAGCTTTGGCCCATTCATCTTGGCCTAACACCGCCCGCTCGGCCTGAAGACCCGGCGTGGCGAGGTAAGGGGGTGGGGGTGGGGGGAAGCTCCCTCCGGATTTTGTTTTAAGACAGAAAGAGAATACTTTGGAGCAGCCGGCACCGCGTGCTCCGGGCGGGGACTGCGGCGGGAAAGCAGAGCTGCGGGTGGGGACTGCGGCACCTCGGTGCTTCCCCTACCCAGCTAGCCCAAGAGGGGCCCTCCCGCCGAGCCCGCGACTGACCCCCGGCTGGGGCACCTCCCAGACACCTACAGGATCAATACCAGAGGGGACAAACCAGACGGGCACAACTTTTCCTCCCCTACCGCCCCTCCTCCCCGTTGTTTTGTTATTGGTAACTAGCTTCTCCTGGCAGCAAAACGGGGGCGGGGGGGGGGGACACGCTGCAGGAAGGGCCCGCTCCGCACGGGACATCCAGGAAAACAATGTGGTCCGCAGAAGCAGGAAACGAGCTAGAGGCGAGGGTCTAAACCGGGAAAGCCCGGGTATGGGAGCCGGAAGGCGGCGGTCGCCTCCCTCAAGCCAGGTACGAGGGTGCCTCTAAATGGCACCCCCAATATTGTCTGCCCCCCACCAGCCCAGAGATCACAAATACCGCACCCAATCCCGGTCGGGTGGGAGGCATCAGTGAGAGTCGCTCCAAGAGGGGCGGGCGGCGGCGGCGGCAGGGAGGGAGGGAAGGGCTCCAGTGCTGCGGCGGGCCCCTGCCTCCTAGGCCGCCCTGTCCCCGCCGGCGCACAGGCGGCTCCAGGCAGTGTCGCCTACTCCCGGCGGCTGGAGGAAGGGCCGCGCACAGGAAGAGCAAGCAGAGGCCCCGCGGTGCGGGAGGGCAGGAAGCGGGAGGCGGGCGTGAGGTGGGGACCTACGGCGGGAGAGAGCCCCGGCCATCTCGAGCCGCCCAAGCTGGGGCGACCAGAGAGGGCGCCGAGAGGACGGCTTTGGGGGCGAGGCAGTGGGAGAAACCGCGGTGGGCTGCAACACCAAGTCCAGGATGTTGGCAACTTTGGGGACCCCACATGAGGTTTGGATATAGGAGTGTGGGTGGAGAGCCCTGGGAGACAAGCAGGAGGGCAGGACGGAGAAAAGAGCCCCGCAAGGCGCCAGGAACACCCCATCTTCCTTTCCGGGTCCTGGGCTGCCAGCCAAGGCTGGGAGACCAGGGACGAGGCCAGCGGACCGTTACGGCGAGGCCCCGTGGTGGACCCGGCCAGCCGTGGGCAAAGGGGCTGCGGGAGGACGGTGTCGCCGCGGGAGGACACTCCTCGGTAGTGCAGGGATGGGCGGAGAGATGAGCAGTGCTGGGAAGTATTATGGGCTGCACTGGGGGACCTGGAGGGTCGCGGGCCGGGGAGGGCGGTGTAAGGATCGCGGGCGGCGCCGAGAGCAGCAGCATCAGCGCCGCGTCCACCCGCCCAGTCCGGGTTCGTTCAGTTCGGGCAGCAGCCAGGCATATACGGGGAGGGAAGGGGGAAGGAGCCTTTACCTGGCTCCGCCGCGACAGGTCCCGGGCCCCGGGTTCCGCTTCCCACTTAGCGCTCTCCTCCCAAGCCACCCTCTTCTACGCAGATCGGCCCCCTGGTTCCCTAAGGAGACTCCGCCAACTCCGCAAGACCCCGCCGGGAAGCAGAGCCCACCCCCTTGCCAATCACCGCCCGCCTTCTATCGACCGATGGGGCCTCCAGCCTATAGGAATAACAGATCCCAAGAAACCAGCCGTAGGGGAGGGGCTGACGAAACTTGGAGGTGGGGCGAGCACTGGCTCCCCGGCTCAGTCCCACAGTGAGCTCCTCCTCGGCCTGTGGAACCCTAAGGTAGAACCGCTGGGCGGGATGAAATGGAAGCGACAACCAAACACAAACTCGCCTGAGAAGACGGGACCAATCGGACCGGGAAAGGGAGGAGGGAAGCTTAGCCAATAAGCAATGGGGACCGGCCCGGACAGTAGCGTATGTGCCAATAAGAAACTCGGGGTGTGTCTTCCAAGTTCACAGGGGGAAAGGAGGGTTTACCCAAGTGGATGCTGACCAAAGATCTTAGAGGCCGAGCCGAGAGGAGCCAATCAGAGAGCAGATCCGACCTCGGCACCGTTACTGGGGAGCGGCCTCTGAGCTCACGTCAGGAGAAGGCCCCTAGCCTTCCAATGTGGGACTGGGGCCAATTCTAGTCCTCCCAATCCGAGCTCGGCGCAGGCAATTCAAACTGACAGCGGGTTAGAAAAAGCAGAGAAAGCGGAAGAAAGAGCGAAACCCGGCGTGTTCGGTGGCCGACTCCAGCGCGGACTGACCCTGATCCGCGGGCTCTTCCCCGCACCCCATCCAACACCTTTGCCCGCTCCGGAGCGACGGCTCCGGGGGAGACCTGAAGGGTTTACGGGGCGGCAAGTGCGAGAGCCGAGGAGGGAGCGAGGACGCCGCCGAGAGCCGCGGTGCAAGAGCGGGGACCCGCGGCCGAGCTCGGAGAAGGGGGCGCGGGCCAGGGCCGTGGCCGGCGTGGCAAGGGCTGAGGGGCGTTTAGTCCTGCGCGGAGGCCGCGTGGAGCCGGGCAGGAATTGGAGCTCTGCGGGCGTGGCCCGCGCTGGGAGTGGTCAGGGAGGCGAGGCTTTAAAGGGAAGAGCCCCGCTGGCGACCGGGAATCACTCAATTCCCCGGCGGGAGCTGAGGATTCTCGGAGACCAAGAAGGCGAAAGCTGTTGTGAAGTTTCCTTTCAACTCCACTCCCTTTTCCTCCCCGAGTCAAAAGGAAGTGAAATTTGCTTTTCCCACTCAATAAATACTAATTTTACCTTTCCACCAGGAAAACAGAACTCTCTTCCCAGTCTCTCTTGAGTTTAGAGAACTCGAGGCCTTCCGACTTGATTGTTAGCCTGGGGGAACCAAAGTACGAAGGGTATTTATATGCTTGTTTCCCATTTCAAAATTCTGCACCTCGTTCTTCGCGGGACGCTATGTCTGCCAACAGCTGCTCTTTCAAGGACCGATGCGTGTCCATCCTGTGTTGCAAATTCTGCCAACAAGTTCTCAGCTCGAGGGGAATGCAGGCTGTTTTGCTGGCTGATACTGACATAGACCTTTACTCTACAGACATCCCTCCTACCAAGTAAGTCCTACGGGTAAGCCCTTTAACTGGGGCGGCAGCGACATGGATCCCTGGGAGTCAAGGTTATCATTTGGTGTCCCAGCCACTCCCATCAGTCTGATGATTCCCTTGGAGTTTATCTAAGTGGGCAGACTGTCTGGACAAAGTCTGTGGTTTACCCAGAGTGGTCAGCACTGAGGTCATGCATCTAGGCACTCGTAGCCACGTGACCTTAAGTTGGCTCTGAGGCTCAAAGCCTTATCCAAACACCCTTCATTTAAAGTGAAATTCATGATTAATAATGATAGTAAATTTGAACATTTTAAATTATACGGAAGTCAAGCTATATATAGCCTCTCCACCTCTTGAAGTCTTTTGTGAATTTGCTTAAGTGTCGTCATCATTTATTACAGAGGTATATGGGGTACTGTTTGTCTGTGTATGTGCACTTGTGTGGTGGGGGGAAGCACTAGATGATAAAATCGTAGAACCAAAGGTTCCAAGGGTTCTACCATCCAATGTGTTGATTTAGTTAGATATGCTCACACACAAATTTGAAATATTCTTCTATCTTTACAATAGCTGTGGTCCTAAGGAATCTCAGGTGAGTTGTTGCATGTTGAAGTCTAGCATAGAATCGGGTTGTTTGTATTGCTTGTTTTTCTTTGTTGGAGTTACAGTCACAATGGAGTAATATGCTAGATGGGAGTGAATCAATTAATGCATTGGTTTTTAATATTTATCTTATTTTTGTCACAGTGTGTGTGTGTGTTTGAGGAGTGGTGGATATGTGCACAGGTCCCCTTGAGGCTAGAGGTGTAAAATCCTCTGGAGAGGGTAGTTGTGAGTTGCATGGTGTGGGTGCTGGGAACTGGACTGCAGTCCTCTACAAGAACAGTACATGCTCTTAAACACTGACCCATCTCTCCAGATCTCACTTTAGATTATTTTTAGTAGAGAATCTGCCAAATATTTATAGTGATCACAAATATTACCCAACTCTTACAAAAATGAACTATGATTATCTTTTAGAGTCTAGTTCAGATCTGAGCTTATGAAATATTTGCCAAATCACAATTAAAAGTGCCATTGGTGGTGAGACTGTGGAGAAATCAGGGCCCTTGCATGCTGCAGGAATGTGAAATGGTAAAGCTGCTATAGAAAAACAAATTGGTGGCTTACCTATTAAACACAGAATTACCATATGATCCATGTAATTCCACTTATAGGTATAAATCAAAAGAATTCAGATGGGCATCTTGAATTTGTAACAGCATCATTCACAATCTAAAAGATAGAAATAATCTGAATTTCCACAGACTTATCTAGTAAGTGGTTACCCAGAAGATTGCCTTAAAGGAAAGAAATCCTGTCACATGCTGTAATGGGATGAACCTTGAGTACATTATGCTAATTGAAATAAATCAGTAACCAAACTACAATGGCTCTTACCTTATTATTGTATATGAAGTGAATTAGTGTATGTGTATCTGCTTATTTGAGGCATCTGAAGGAGAATAGTGATAGCTAGGAGGTGAGGAGGAGTCAGGAGTTGTTGTATACTCAGTATAGAGTTTCAGTTCTGCAATATGAAAAATGGGCTGGACAGTCACCCACGACAATGTGACCATATTTAATACTTTTAAACGGTACATATTTAAAAGAAAGATGGAATTCTGGGAATATAGCTCAATGGTAGAATGCCTGGCATTTGTAACACACACACACAATTTTTTAAAGAGGGGACATATGGTAAATTTTAATCTTATTTTAGAATTAAAAGCTTTGATATATTTGACTGTCTGTAAACTTTTTTTGAAATCCTCCAGCACAGTAGATTTCATTGGAAGATGCTATTTCACAGGAATCTGCAAATGTAAACTGAAGGACATCGCGTGTTTAAAATGGTAATTGTGGGACTGTTGTCGATAGACTGAGTTTGGAATGTACATATTGACATCAATACCCACAGAAAGATTCTGGAGGCTGCATGGAGCCTCGATATAGCCCAGGCAGTGAGCCATTAAAAGATTTATTTATGTGCATGGGTATGTGTGTGTAACGTGTGTGCCATGGCACATATGTAAAGGTCAGAGGACAGTTTATGGAAATTGGTTCTCTCCTTCTCCTGTAGGGGACCCAGGGATTGAATTTAGGTCCTCCACCTTAGAATCAAGTGCTTTTACCCACTGAGTCATCTTACCAGTCCTAGAACTATTGTGCTTAAAAGTTTTTGTGATACTTTATACAAATACAATTTGTAGTTTTTCAAAGTGCATTTGCAAATACCTGCTCCCGGATAAGCTTGTGTAACCTAAGAGGTAACAATGGTATTTACATTCATAAAAATCAGGGAGCGAGGGAGATGGCTGGGCTGGTAAAGTGGCTTGCTGCAGAAATGTGAGGATCGGAATTTAAGCTAGATGTGGTAGCAGCGTACACTTGCAGCCCTGGCTCTGGGGAGCTGGAGACAGGAGGTTCCATAGAGTTCCCTCACCAGCCAACCTAGCTTAACTGACAAGCCTCAGGCTTCAGTGAGAGACCCTTCTCAGAAAACAGGGTGGAAGGTTCCTGAAGAACTAAAAACCAGATAGACTTCCCGGTTTTCACAAGCATGCCCATAATCCCCCCACCCCAACCCTCCCATAAATCAGACCTGACCTTGTTCTCTGCCATGTCGTGAATGCTCTTTAATCCTCTCAAGCTCAGAAAGTTGGTTCTGTTTTTTTAAAGGATTCTTTTTGAGACAAGATTTTTATGAAGATAGGCATTAAAAAGCAATCTGCATTTAGCCTCTAAAGCTGTGAGTTGGAAATGAATTGCTAAATGTTAAAAGGCTGCACGAAGCGTAAGTGAAACCTAGATGAGAACTTGTTACCATTGCCTTTTGAAAGGTGAATGCATTTGTGTTATCCCATTACTGAGAGATGTGGAGAGTTTTCTAAATGGGACTGAGTTAAAAGTCAGGAGACTGTTAATACATTAATGGTTGGTTGACCTTACCAACTCAAGTGTGCTTGTATTGAGGACCTAGCATGTGCCAGTCACTGCTCTCAGGACTGGGAACCCAGGATATCCATGAGATAAAGTTACTGACCTCTGGACATAACGTCATTCCATCAGATACTAAGATAAATAAGGTATTTACTGCAGTGGGAAGTACTACACAGAAAATAGCAATCTGTAATATAGAATACCAGAAATTGAGAAAGCAAGTAAGAATTACTTAAGATATTGTCAGGGAAGATATCGCATAAAGATGTAAACACTGGAGTTGAGTCCTAAGTATAAGAAGAATGTACTGGGCAGAAGGGATAGCACGTGCAAAGATCCATGGCAGAAAGAAGTTTAATATGTTTGAATATGTCAAGCTGACCAGTGGGAAGCCATTGAAGGGGTTGGCAAGGGAGCAGAATGATCCAATATAACCCCCCCCCCCACTGAAACATTTGTGCCATAAGAACAAGGGCTTGGTTCTGTCCACTGATTCTTAGCACCTAGAACAGTGCCCAGCATATAGTAGAAGCTCAACAAATACTAGTTACATGAGTGAGTGGCTAGACAAATGAATAAAACGGGTGGTAATTGAATCTATGTATTCTTGAGCATAGTCTTACAAACAGCTGTTAGTCCTGGCCCAAGAGCAGCTAGGTTTTCACTTGCTTGCCTGCTAAGTGTGTTGTGATTAGAAGGCATGCTGGCATTCATTAGAGTGTTCTTTGTAGGGTCTTACAAAAGTAACTGCCCCCCCCCCAATCTTACAGGGTACAGAGCTATAGTAAGAATTGTCACCATCAAGGTATAAACCATTTATGGTTCCATTTTTAAAAAAGGAACAAGATATTCTCCATATGTTTACTAAAGTTAGCGTGAGACTCATGAAAAGAAAATGTGAGAATGAGAAACTTGGTGATCTTCTGAAGGCAATAAAACTGTTTTCAACTTTTCCTAGGGGCTGGGGATTTGCTTCACTTCCAAATCCCTCAAAAACCATTGGAGCTAAATGAGAGCTGCCATCTTATGTTATTCACAAGGCCCATGCCCTCACCTACCTCTCTGTTGAAACAATTTTAAAAAGCTTCAACATAAAAAAAAAAAAACCTCACCTTGTCATAGTTCCAAGACTAGCAAAATCCTTTACCCATAGATCTGAGTTTACTTAATATATTTTCTCTGTATCGCATATCAGTTTTGAATACGTTCTAGAACAAATCACATTCCAAAACTAGCCTTCAAAGAGAGTATGAGTGAAATAGTATGAGCAAACAAATGTGCAAAAATGTTAGTATTGTTTAGTTCGTATTGCACAGACTCCGGAGGCCTGTGGGTACTGTGGGAGTAAGCTCCCTTCTCATCGCCAGCAGCAGGTCTTTTAGAGGAGAGGGATGAAACTTTCCTGCTCTGTCTACATTAGCAGACAAATGTTTGTGTGGTCCAGGTGTTACCTACTACAGGAGCCTTCTACTAACAGTTACATTTTTTTTTTTTAAGTGGGAACATTGTAGGCTATCATGTGATTGTTCCATGTAGTTCCTGCCTTCTTTCCTGCAACAATGGACACTTCTGGATGTTTCACAGCCAGGCTGTTTATGGTATTAACAGACTAGACTCTACTGGTAAGAAACAACTGATTTATACATTTCCTTGTAATATTTCTCTGTCAGTACCTGTGGGGAACTCCCTGAAACCTTCACAACTAGATTGGATCAGCAAGAGTGAAACATTGGTCCCTTCCCTCCAAATATTCAGTTACGAAAACTATCAAGCAAAGTATGTCACCACTTATTGCTGAATTGAAGGAAGGCTTCCACTTAATCTAAATTTCTTAGGCTTGGTCATTGTCCTTTAGGTTTTGGTTCCTTTTGTTTTTTGGTTTTTGTTTTTGTTTTTTTTTTTTTTTGAGACAGTCACACTAAGTAGCCCAGGCTGTCCTCTAACAGTCCTCCTACCTCAACCTCCAAAGTGATTGTAGGTATGTACCACCGTACACTGTCTTTTTAAACATTTTATTTCTGTACCTTAACATATTCTGATTACAGAGAGCTTTTGAAGACAGTTATGGATAGTCAAAGGTGTATGTGCATGCACACGAGTGTGTAAAGAAAGGAGCAGAGAGGCCAGGGCAGAAAGGAATAGAAAGAAAACTGAGTAGCCTTTATTTAGCAATTCTTTGAGATAAATACGCTTCAGAGGCCGGAGAGGTGGCTCGGTACTTAAGAACTTTACTACTCTTGCAGAGGACCAGGATTTGGTTCTCAGCATCCACGTTAGACAGCTCACAACTGTCTGTAATTCCAGGTCCCAGGGATCCAATGCCGTCTTCTTATTTCCACATATGTGTATCTTGTGATGCACATACAGACAAGTAGGGAAGTATACATACACATAAAACAAAAATTGATAAATTTTAAACTATATATATAAAATATACATATATAAACTATATATACATATACATTAATATGTATATTAATAAGTTATGGTAGAATTCTAATCAAGGGAAATATTCAAGACCAATGTGTTATACAAATTATTTTAGTAAGAAAATATGCTAGGGGCTAGGGAGATGGCTCAGTGGGTAAGAGAGCTACACAATGATGAAGACTTGAGTTTGAACCCCCAGCACCCATGCAAAAGCCAGGCATAATTGAGTGTACCTATAGCCACCTTCACTGGGAGACAAGAACAGGATCCCCCTGACAATAATCTAGCTGAGATAGCAAGCTTCAAGTTCCGTGAGAGACACTGTCTCAAAGGCATAAGTAGAGAGTAATACAACAGAACACCCAGTGTCCTCCTCTGACCTCTGCACACATACACGTGTAAGCACATAGAAGGAAGAAGGGAAAAGAAAGTACAGTATAGATTATGTTTTAACATCTTTATTACATTTTATTTAGAGTTTGGTGTGTGTGTGTATGTGTATATGTATGTGTGTGTGTGTGTGTGTAGCATGCATGTACATGTGCATGCACAATGGCATGCACATGGAGATCAGAGGACAACCTGTGGGAGTCAGTTCTCTCCTTGTTCTGTGTAGGTTGCAATCATCAAACTCAGGTTATCAGGCTTAGCAAAGGGTACCTTTATCTGCTGAGCCATGTTGCTGACCCTATTATCACTTCTTTTTTTTTTTAGGCAGGGTTTTAGGTAGCCCAGGCTGGCTTCAAACTCACTCTGCAACCAAGGATGACTTAACCCAAGCCTAGTTTTATGAGAACCTGAAGTTTAAACCCAGGGCTTTGTGCATGCCAGACAAGTAACTTACCAACTGAACTATGTCCCTATCTCAGCTTGCTTCTTTAAAAGTGTGTGTGTGCCTGTGTGTCTGTGTGTCTGTGTTGGCTGTCAGTCTGTCTGTGTCTGTGTGTAATTTGCTTTGATAGACCAAGAGATCATGAATTGCAGGCTAAGTTATCAAGGATTAGGAGGTTCTAAAACCCTTGTGTTTTTAAAACTGATTTTTTTTTTGATTGCCTGGGATTCAACAGTGGGTTTCAATCCATCACTTCAGCCTTTTAATTTATAACTATACAAGTTAAGATGACCATTTTCAGGCAAGGACCCCTCTAACTCTCCCAAGTAAAACATAGGCCCCTAATTTAGTGTTTTCACTTAATATTTGTGTTGCCTGTGGAACACATTAAAGAAAGTTTCTGCTTTGATATGGTTTTTCCTGCTTCACAGGATTTAAAACACAGGGCAGAGATTTTTCAGTTTTGATTTACTTTAGAATATTGGTCAATTTTTCAAACATAAAAGACCAGCATTCTTTCATTTGCACTGACTCTAATCCATGAGAAACAGATGTATCACAGGATTTCCTTCCTCCTTAACAGAGAGAGGAAGGTGGTTCTTCTGTCAGATCCAATCTCCTCATTTATTTTTTCTGCTTTGAACCAATTGTGCTAAATTGCTTCATGGTTCCTGAGTACAGACTCCAAGAATACCAAGCTTCTCCTTTGTAACTCTAATATTGTGATTTAAAGTAAGATTTCCTAGATGCTTGTCAAAAGGAGATCTCTAATGGCTTTGGAACTGTCATCAAATCACCTGAATAAGCAGCACCAAAGGAATGTATATACAAGTAATATGAAATTCTGGAATGTTTAGCATGAAAGTACTCTAAAAAGTCTGTGTATCGGGTTAGCCTACAAATAGAAATCTGATTTCTCACAGTGTTCCCACATACGCTTGGGAAGTCAGCTCAGGTTCCCTAGAATATCTCAAAGGTATTAAGCACTCGGTTTACCTTTATGCATTCTCATTTCCACTTGTATTTTGGCCTAACAATTCTTGCATCCTAACATTGCCCCTCAGCACATGTTACCAGAAGCTGATCACCATTTATTCTTGGGGTGGGTGTTAGGAAATGTTTTTTATACTAAGCAATTCAGACAGAAACCATCAAGGAAAAGAACGTGGTAGATGTCTATACACTCTGTCACTTCAAATAAGGACTAGCTTCCTGCCTGATTAGGTTACTGTGTCTCTGTCACACAAGATAAATGTGTTTATTCACACTGCTTCAGCCATGTACACATCTCTTTTGGTGCTGAGAGACAAATTGGGCCCAACAATGACAGGCTGAATTTTCAACATATTTTAAAAGATTTAGGCAGATGAGATGGCTCAGCATGTAAAAGCATTTTGCTGCACACTTTGCCTGATAAACTGAGTTCACTGCCGATGAGAGTTAGAGACGGAGAATTGCCTGGAAGCTCATATGCTACCATGGCTGGAACATGCAGCACAGTGTAGTAGACACAAGAAAGACCCTGCCTCAACCAGACAGAAGAAGAGACCCCAGAGCTGTCCTCCAGTGCTCCATGTGCACTGTGGCATGTAAACATATGCCCTCACACACCAGTTAAGCTAAATTAAAAATAAAGGATTTTCAGTGAAATACACTACAGAATTAAAAAGTAATGAGTTAAATCTACACCATATGTCAAACAGAAAAAAACTCAGAAATAAGATGAATGAGATACACTAGAAAAATACATGTAGTCTAATACCATCCTATAAAACTTTTAGCCACTTAGGAATAAGATGAATGAGATAAATTAGAAAAATACACATAGTATAATGCCAATCTATAAAAATTTTATCTAGATTTAGTGGCACGTGCTAGTAACCTCAGCATTTGGAAGACAGAGGTAGGAAATCAAGAGTCCAAGGCCATCCTCAGCTACATGGTGAGTTAGAGGCTACCCTAGGCTGCATGAGGCTATCTTAAAAAAACAAAACACAACAACAAAATTTTAGATAATATAAGCAGTGATATCTACTGTCTACAGTTATGTACACTTGCAAAAATGTAGATAGTATATGGATGCAATATTGCATCAGTCCAGTGAGATACTGTGATTTTAACCTACCCCTTGCAAATGATTAGTGGTCACTGTGTGTCCAGTATGGTAGATATGGAAAATAAAGGAGTCTACATCTAGTCAGGAGGAAAATGCCACTAGGGCAGAAACCCTAGCTCATTCTGTGCTACCATGTGACCTCTCTTTCAGTGCAGAGCAGATACCCAGAGCTGGTGGGTCTTCCTTTTGCTGACACCACCAGCTAGACAGCTTGAGATTGTCTCATGATGGTTTTTTATTCTCTCCTAATTTAGTACTTTTAGTCGTCTCATTATCTTCAGTGTGTTTGGCCTAGTGATCGACGCTGAAATAAAATCTGATTATTCTCTCTCAGTGCTGTTTTAGATTATTGTTTGTTGTAGTGACTCGTGTAACCTAGTCCTAAAGTTTACAGCTCTACCTTGACAGCCTGCAATCTAAAGCCTACCTACTTTAGGAAAATTGTAACTGACTGCTTTAACACCAATGCCCTGGGGATTGAAACTCAGGCCTCACACATCCTACGCAAGGGCTCCACCACTTAGCTATGCCCCAAAGCCTCTTACTTTTTGAGACAGTATCTCAGTAAGCTGTCCAAGCTGGCCTAGAACTTGCAACAGCTGGGATTATAGCCTATGCCAGCAGGCTTATCTTATCTTGATCAGAAAAATTATATTAGCTACTGCTCCATATATTGAGGAAATGAACCATTTAGAAATGTCCCTTGTACCCTACAAAAAGGTACTCAATCTAAAAGAATCTTGTACAATCTCTATTCTAAAAATCATTGAAATATATTTTTAAATTATCAATGTAGAGTGTGAATGGCATTGCATAGCTAGAGGAAGAGTTGGAGCAGATGGGGACTCCAGAGTTCCTTTTGAGTTCTAAGAGTCTTAATATTCGAGCTCTTGCTTAAAAGGTTTTTTTAAATGCTCATGTTAGGGCCTGGAGAGATGGCTTAGTGATTAAGAGTACTAGACTGCTCTTCCAGAGGTCCTGAGTTCAATTCTCAGCAACCACATGGTGGCTCACAGCCATCTATAATGGGTCTGATTCCTTTTTCTGGTGTGCATGAAGACAGAGCATTTATATACATAAAATATATGAATAAGTAAATCTTTAAAAAAGATTAGGTAAAAAATGTTCATGTGGTAGATGGATAATATTAGATAGTTTTACTTGTAAGACATCTTTCTCTGCCGCTGTCTTCACAAGTGATGCCATAGTTTATATGAGAAGCTTGGCATATAAAGTTTTATATGTTGTGTTCTGAATTGTAGCAGCAAGCACTAAAAACTTTTATGGGCTTTTATTTTCAGGTGTAAACTTCCTACTTTGGGGCAACTTGCCAGAGACAGAAGAATGTACAGATGAAGAAATGCTAGAGATTTCAGCAGAAGAGTATATTCGATGAATGAATTATGATGTATATGAAGTATTTTATAATTTTTCTATTTAAAATATTTAATTGGTCAATTTTATCATTAAGTAAAGATTTGCCAGTGGTTTAAAATGCCAGTGGGACATTTACTGTTTTATTTGTGATTTCAAATTAATTGCATCAGTTTAACTTAAGCCAATTTTTTTTCTTCTATTTCTATTGCTTCCTCTCCCCTATAGACTTCAAATAGGAAATGTCACATGTCACTAAGCTACCTTCCAAATGGAGAGAGTTTTTCTACAACTTGATACCTCACTTGCAAATATGCATTGCAACGAGTCGTTGGTGTGGTTCAAGGCCTCGGTCTTCTACTGCACTGTCACTACTGAATCCTCACTGAAACTTCTCTCAGATATTCTGTTGTTGGCCTGTGTCATGGAGATCCTGCATCTCTGGATCTGTAAGACTGGCCCCTTCCCACACACCAGCAGGTCATTAATGGGGTAGATATTAGGGTGGGCCAACTCAAAGCCCTGGATCTGGGCCATGGGTAGTCATAGCTGAGCTAGCTGGTCAGCCCACCAGCTCTCCTGCACCCACACAACCAGGGCAAGCTCTCCAGCTCTGCCTCTTCTAGCTCACCCAGTGCCACAGCCAGCAGGGCATGTAGCCAGCTCTCCCACTCTCATGTCCTCTTAAATCTTATACTGGAAAAAAGTGGATACTTGGATAGGCTTTAAAACAACAAAAATAAGTTCATAACACATTATATATTCTTCAGTTAAACAGAGTTTAATGCTGGAGTGGAGAATGTTAAAATTCAAGGCTAACCTTCGGTAGAATTCTTTGGCTTCCCCTTCAGCTCAGGTCTTCATATGCTGTGTTTGACTTGGGCGCTCTGTGAAGAGGCATTGCCAGATAGAGGCACTCAGACTGCAGTAAACCCAAAGGCTCCATTACAGCTGGACAGTATTTCACATTACTCAGCTACTTTCAAATGAACGGGCTTACAAGAAAGCCCATTTTAAGCTGGGCGTGGTGCCGCACTCCTTTAATCCCAGCGCTTGGGAGGCAGAGGCAGGCGGATCACTGAGTTCAAGGCCAGCCTGGTCTACAAAGTGAGTCCAGGACAACCAGAGCTGTTACACAGAGAAACCCTGTCTTGAAAAACCAGAAAAAAAAAAAAAGGCCATTTTAGATAGCAAATGATGTCATGTATTTTTATCTAGAGAAATGCATTTATGACGCTTTCTTTTCTTAATTAATTTATTTAAATTTAAAATTATTTTCTCTTCAGTACTAGAGAGCCTCAGGCATGCTACACAAGGGCTCTATCACTAAGCTACATTTTTTTTTTTTTTTTGGTTTTTTGAGACAGGGTTTCTCTGTGTAACAGCTCTGGCTGTCCTGGACTCACTTTGTCGACCAGGCTGGCCTCGAACTCACAGAGATCCGCCTGCCTCTGCCTCCCAAGTGCTGGGATTAAAGGCATGTGCCACCACCGTCCGGCTTACATTTTAAAATAAAAGCAAATTACATAGTCTGGAAAGACCAAAGCAGAATCACATATGTGTGTAGATTAAGCATGTGCTTTCTGGTCCTGGCATAAATGATAGTTTTACCACCGTCTCTGCATTCGTCGTCTTTTAATAATTTACTCAACAATTTGTATCATTCTCCTATGATGTGGCAAGAACTGCACAGTAGTCTGTTTACACTTGACTTAAGGAGAACGCAGGGGCTAGAGAAAGGATCTAACTCACGGCAGCAAGTGAGTGAACAAAGGACTCCAGAGACAAAGCAAAATCATACTGAGTAATAGGAAAGAGTGGGAGTTAAAAAAGTCTTAAAGAAAAAAATAATACTTGAGACAGGCTTTGTGCACGGGAGTTTGCCAGCTGGGATGAGAGTGTGGAGTAGAGCACATATGAAGAGCTGCATGAGGGGATGAAATTATCTTGCTTACTTGGGAAATTGTAAGTGGCCTTCATTCCTTCTAAGGGAATATTAAGGATTAATTCAAGATAAAGCACAGTTTGTCATTGTCAGTTTAGACTTCACCCAAAAGGAATGTAGTTATTTAAGTTTTTAAGAAGGGAGTAAAATTACCAGATTCAGGACAATAGTTCCTTTAAAGTATGATCAAGTTTAGTTTTCTAATGTTCTTTTCTTGAAAGGCTTAACTTGGCTGTGAAAATGGTTATTTCTTCACCGTTCAAACCAATGGAATTCTTGAAGATCCCTGAATCTCTTTCAGAGAGGCCCTGGTCTGGCGGGGAGGAGATGGGGACATACCTGCCTTTTCTCCTCTCCATCTCACCATCCCTGAAGTTCAAGGAAGGGACAATGAGTCATCAGCTCATTTGCTGTGGATTTTTCTGCCACTTTATCTTTTCCTGCAATGAGTTTCTCAACCCCAGGCTCTGTTGAGGCATCTTGGGTGGGACCCAATCTTAAAGCCATAATGTTTTTTTATAACCCCTGACTCTAAAATTATTAGTCCTTAAATATTAGTATTGTAAAGATTAGCCTATTAAGAACTGATCTTTTGACCTCTGACTCACATGGGACTGATTAAGAATAATCTGTATTTACTTTCCTTTGGTGGGAAGGCAGTGACCATGATATACAAACCGTGATATAGAAAACAACTAACTATGGAGAATTCAAATAGTGCATTTTAGGGCTTGGGAGGAAACGGATCGAATGTTCTTGCTTCAGTAGTGAGTTACATGATGATGGCTCTATATTTTAACATTCTCATGCTCATAACATGCTCATAAAAGGAAATATTTTCCTTTTCTGCCTCTTTCTCTCTCTCTGCCTCCCTCCCTCCCTCCTTTAAAAGCAGACTAAACCATAGTTTCTTTCTTTCCTGGTATTGAGTGTATGCCAAATCTACCCTAAACTGCACAGATGGAAAAAATTAGTCTATGTCTGTGGTACCTCTGGGGTTGAATATTTTTAGTACTTAAATCTTTAGCTAAAGGTTCTTTCTTCCAACACTAAAGAATGATTTTATTGTTATTCAGTGTACAAGCTCACTGAGGTAAAGATTAACAATATCACGTTTCTGTATTTTATTGAGAGCTGTCACATGTTCTTTAATTTTCAGCATTGTTCTGGAGTCATCATTTCATTCCTACTTCACAGATTAAGAATGTCTCCTCCCCACCTCCTAAGGCCTCGCCATTTGGCACAGGTTGGCCTTGACTTGTACCAATACACCTAGCTCAGTTTATCAAGTGCTGAGATTACAAATGTGCACCACTATGGCCAGCTAAGCTAGAAGGAAAATTTTAATTCAAACACCTAAAGAATTAAAAGGCTCTAAACTAGATTTGCATTTTTTTCTTTTTTGTTTAAGGATCTCGCTTCCAAAGTGATCCTAAACTGAAGTCTATTTGTTTTCCTCCCCACGTATGGAAACCTAGGACAAATCAAATTTAGGGACTCATGTGCACTAGGCAAACACTCTACCACTGAGCTACATCCTCAGTCCAAAGACAATTTTTCTCTGACTTTCAAAACTCAGTTACTTTAGTTCAACAAATACTTATGGACCTCCTTGTACAGATGCTACAAATACAGCCATGTTATTTGAGGGGAAGGAAGGAAACAGGGAACATTTATTGAGTGTTTACTGTGTGCCAGCCATTGCTCAGAGTGCTTTCTTTACACATGATCCCTAATGGGTAATTCCTATTATCCTTGCCATTAAAGAAATATGAAACAAGAAAACTGAGGCAGATAGAGGTTTTGAAAAATTACCTTTCCTAAGCTGGCAGAGGAGCTAAATTACAGCACTATAAGATGTAGAGGAATCCTAGTTAATCAGCTTACAACTATGTTTCTGCATGTTCCTGGTATCACTCATTGACTTCCACTCAAATAAGTCAGGTTTTCCATTAGCAGTCTTCCTGTTGCCCTGTTATCCCTCAGCGATTTTGTTGCAAATTGTATTGAGAACGATATCTCACTTTTTAACCTGGTTTTACCACTACTGATAAGAAAGCTGGTCTTATACATTATGGGGAGGAATTCCTGCAGTTCCCAGCTTTACTATATGTCTGTCTGGAGATGAAGTCATATACCCTAGTTCAGACTTTCATCTTCCAAGTAAGAAAAGTTCACAGTAAAATAAATTCCTGTGCTTTAAACTGTGTGTCTTTCTCAAAGGTGAACCAAATGACGACCCTTTGCAAACGTCCCTAGTCTCCATTTTCTTATAAGCTTATATTCAAAATGTATGCATAATTTCAGAAACTGTGTTGCCTTAAATGAGTATTACTTGATTTCCATGCAAGAGTATGCATATATTAGAAGAAAAGCAAAAGCAGGTATCAAATTAGGTTCAAACTTTGCATTTTGATATTTCTGGCAGAGTAGCTTGACAAATAGCTAACAATCAACTGGATTTGCCAAGGATGGGCTTTACTGAAGTTTGCCACCAGAATGCATCACTCCACCTCCATTCACACAAATCATTTCCTCTGCCAAGGGGCCAACGGCTAAAGCAGGCATATGGGAGTGATTCACTTGAGGGAAGTTGTACCCAGAATATCCCAAGAGTTTGCTTTCTGCCTCTCTCTCCTTGCCATATTTTCCCCCCAGAGGAAGCACCTGCTATTATGGCTGTGACACCTGAAAGGCACCCTGAATATTGCAGAAGATTGTTCGTGTGTGGGTGCATTTCCAGGGTGTGCAGAGAAATTTTTTTAAATGTTTTTTTAGAAATATTCTCAGCCATTGGAACATTGCCTTGTCTTGTCAAAATGGCTCTGTAACCACATTCACAAATACCTTAGAACACTGAGTTGCAGATGGAATTCAGTAGAAGACACACTGAGCTAATTTCCTTTGTACGACATTATCCAGAGAAATCAAGCTGTCTGTATCCTCAAGAACAAGCCTGCAAAGAGAGATGATGGTAAAAGCCACAGGAGGCAGGAATGATTAAGAGTTTAGCCTTTAGGAGCTTCTGTCCACCCTCCTAAATTCTAATGAAAATTTACGACAAACAAACAGATTGAGCATGTTTATTTTAAGATGATTCTATAGTAGTGGAAATGATAGAAACTATCTGGCTGAAGTAATCTTGAATCTGAAAGAATTCTGAACATTTCCAGGGTATATTCACACAGTGAAATGACAGAAACACAGGATTCTAGGCATACAGAATGTTGTACTCTGGTCTAACTTGAGGCCACAATTTCTAAATCACACCTCTTATTTAATCAAGCATTAGTTAAACCATTTAGCCCATATTTAATAAGCATATTTTATATTGGCATTATTTTTAAACATTATAGTTTTAAAAACTGTAATATTTAAAAATAATGCCAATGCCCCTTCAGTTCCTTTTTTGTAATATACTTTAAAAAGCTCTCTTATTTCCCAGACTCCCTTGCAGCTAGCAATTTGGATATAACTTACTTTTTGTTAGCCATATGCACATATGTATTTGTACACTCTTGATTCCAGAACCAACTTCAATGGGGAAAAGGTTGGTGACTACACACTGAGTCCCCATTTTGCTAATCTAAAGTGACTCCTTAATATGACTTGAAATAAAGTTGCTTTCAGATGGCCAGATAGTGACTAATGTGATATGGTAGATTTGCCAGGCAACGTAGTACATATCTGCAATCCCAGCATATGGGTGGAAACAAAGGAATGGGGAGTTCAAGGACAGGCTCAGGTATATAGAAAGTTGGAGGCTTGGCCTCCAGGAGACTGGTAGAAAACAAAAAACCAAGCATGCTAGTTCACACCAGAACTTGTGGGAGGTGGAGGAATGACAATCAGGAGTTCAAGGTCATCCTCAGCTATATGAGACCCTCATACACACGCACACACATACAAAGAAACAGTAATAAAGTGATGGTAGTAATGGGACTGGAGAGAGAGCTCAATGGTTAAGAGAACTTACTGCTCTTGCAGAGCACCCAAGTTTGGTTCCCAGCAACTCTATGGCCAACAATGGCCAGCAACTCTAGTTCCAAAGAATCTGGCCTATAAGGGCTCCTTCACGCATGAGGTATACTTAAATTCATTAAGCAAACACACACAATATAAGTAAAAGAAATGATAAAGAAGATTTCCTTGTAAGTGATGGATGACTTCTTATTTCTAGAGGCCATGCCTAGTACTTGCCCCTTGAGAATTTGCAAGCCTAAAATTCATTGATCTCTCAGTTATCAATTACCGTGTAACAAACATCCCCAAACTTAATTAGGAGTGGTTCTGTTGATCTCACTTGGCCTCGTGTGTGTGGTTGTACTCAGCTATCAACGGTGCTAGACTAGCAGGCCCTGGAAGACTGCACTCCCAAGATGGGATACCCTAGATGCTAAGCCCTTTCTCCTAGGTTCACCTTCCTACCATTTCAATACTCTTGCTTGAGGGTTTTGTTTTGTTTTTATGTAGTGGCTGTCTTCTAGGAGGTTTAAAAATGTGAGCTAAATCTGGAAGTCACCCAGCACTACTTTTGCCTCATTCTGTTGGTCAAAGTCAATCATAAAGATGGTTTGATTCAAGGGGAGGAAAAAAAATAGGCTCTATCTCTTTATGGGAGTTGTGGCTAAGTCATATTGCCAAAAGTCACATAGTACAGGATGGATTGTTGCAGCATTGTCTACCACAACTATATTTAGTCCTTTGTCCTTATGGAACAAGAGACCATTCCTTCTGGGAAAAGCAGGGACACACACACTTATAAGTAGTTCCTACTCTCAAAGAGAGGTATAATCTTAAATACCCAGAGAGACGCCAATAGTAACACTTTATGAAGCAAAACAATGGTCAGCACTTTGTCTTATTACAAGCTATGGGCTTATAATTAATAATCTCTCCCATATTCCATGAAGAGAGCAGTCAGTGTTTCAGTGAAGGGCAAGAAGATTAAATGAGAAGCATTCACTTAACAGCCTGTAATAGAGTTTACTCTCTGTCCAAATTAATATTGCTTAGTCACTGTATCAGTATTCATACAAAACTGAATTCTAGGTAACAGAAAAGTTGTATCTCAAACACATAAACATGTAGATATTTCCATTCCTACCGAGTCTGGAACTGTAAATCTAGTGCAATTGATGATCAAATTATATTGGCGCATTTTTCCTTTGGGCAGTTCATGGGTTTACTGCTGATCGTCCCCAAGACCTTTTAAAGGCCTCTGGCTGCAGAGTTGAAGCTGGGTTCTCTGTCTGAGATTAGAACTCTATGATCCCAGGCTGGTTTGGAATCTCTAGCAATTACTTGTGTCATGTGCTTTAATCAAGTGCATGCTTACTAGTCTAACAAGCGTCCACACCCATTATGGACCATTACTCAGATTCTGCATCCTTCGGCCCCCACTCTGATCATATGAACCTGAGCTTCTGACTCGTAGGTGATAGGTTGCTCTGCTGAATCATCCTCAGTGGGATGGGGGCAGTCTTCCTGCTGGACCTGGATCTTCATCTGGTGATGGTATGCTGGAGCCTGTGGGCCCAGTGAGAGGTCAAGTTACCTGCTTTTGCTGTTCTACTGCATATTAACCTGTGTGGCAACCAGCTAGCAATTAATCCTCCTACATAGCATATGTTTCTGTTGGCAAATACTTAGGAGGGTCAAAGACTTATATACTGTTCCCTCAGAAGATGCCAACAAGGTCTAGATGTAACCAGCATCATTGGGGGATTTTGCCAGTCTTTTGAGTTAGTTGGCAACATGTAATTGAACACTGATTGACTGAAAGCTAAGCTGGAAGGAGACTAAGCCCTAATCACTGTGTGGCCTTGGATGTTATTTTAAAACAGAAGGGTTAAGCAATATGCTTTCTGAGATGCTTCCCAACTCTAGCATTCCACAGTTTCATTTAATTTTTTTTTTTTTGCAAAGAACTCTCTTATTCATATGCCAGAATTGACGATATCCATTTGCAAGGGCTGCTGTGACAAAGCATTACAAGCTAGGGGACTTGAGTAGCAGAAAAGTATTGTCTAGAGTCCTAGAGGCCAGAAGGACAAGATGAGGGTGTCAGCAAGCTGCTTGTTTCTGAGAACTTCGCCGGAAGAGTCTGTTCCCGGCTTCTCTCTTTGGCTTGTAGATGGTCGTTTTTTCACATGGTGTTCTTCCTTCATGCATGTCTGTCTACAAATTCCTTTAAAAAAATAAATAAGGACACTAGCATTTATCTCCAAACAAGGCCATGTTCTGAAATACTGAGAGTTAAGAGTAACATATGTATATTATGAGGACAAAATTAAACCCCAAAGCCAGGCATGGAGATGCACACCTGCAATCTTAGGTGAAGGCAGAAGGATCAGAACATCAGAGTCATGCTTGGCTACATAGTGAGTTCGAGGCTAACCTGGGCTACATGAGGCCTTGTCTCAATATAAAAGCAACAACAAAACTCAGCCCATAATAAAACTTAAGTATGGAGACTGAAGAAAGGTGGCTTGAATAGCTGTGATGCCGGTGACAGAGGCATGCTAGGCCGGCAAGTAGGTGCAGACTGTTGAATTTATATTGTAGATATAATGCCCCAAGCCTGCATACACCGAGAGTAATTTTGATCTCCACATTTGTGAGTCAGCTCTTCAGAATTCCCTGGAACCTGAAATCCTTAGCTTTGCCACGCATGTTCTTCCATCTGTCTTTATAACAAAGTGGGAAACTTCTTGAACAATAGTCCTATGACTATTTGACCAATTATTGTTCAAAGGAGCCTCTGAGGTACTAATTATTTAGGCCATTATTCAATTAAATGACCCCATGGAGCTTTGATTGGGTTTGGCCATCAGAGGATATAATTATGAATGAAATATGCTTTTCTGTTCTGGCATGGAGCTACTAATTGTGTAATGTTATTTCTATAGTAAGTACATTCGGTTCTGCTGAGTCACAGATACACATTTAGCTTCAGTGAAAATTCAGTCAGTATGAACAAGAACATACTAGAGAACGGAAAGAGTATTATCAATAAAGAAG
>CAJQZJ010033263.1:328892-386198 GCA_907164525.1 Lophiomys imhausi | reverse complement strand
GAACAAGAACATACTAGAGAACGGAAAGAGTATTATCAATAAAGAAGCTATCAGAAGTTTAGAGTTCCCAGAACAAGAACATACTAGAGAACGGAAAGAGTATTATCAATAAAGAAGCTATCAGAAGTTTAGAGTTCTCAGCAAAAGTACACTTCCCTCATCACAGGCCTCTTTTAGAGCCTCTTCTAGCCTGGAAATCCACTAGGTGGAGCAAAGGACCAGGAATTGCTGACTAAGAGCACAAACTGCCGACCACAAGCAAACCGACCAGCATAGCTATTCCTTTCTTCCAGGCCTAGACAAAAGCAAGCAGGAAACTGAGTTTCTGAACTGCTTGAGATCAAATGTTCCCTAGTCATTAAAATAGACAGTAGCCCTAGGAATAGAGAAACACAATTTGCTGAGCAGGCCACAAATACTAAGTGTTCGGGACACACCCATCTGGGACTAGTTCCCCCTGGCTTGGCTCTTATTACTTTCAGCTCTCCATTGGTGACAGATGGAATTTAGGGGCAGAGCTCTTACCAAGTTCCTTTAGTGATGAGATCCTATGCTTAGATCATCCCACTTTCCCTGCCTGCACGAGCCGTTCCTGTGGAATGGTAGCAGCCTGGTTTCCATTTAAATATGTTTTCTTTGATTCCAGGCCCTTGGGTTGCAGTCTTGCATTCTTTTCTGTGCTTAGGGCTTGGTTAGCTGAACAGGGGCCAGGAACTTGGTTGATTCTATATGAAGACTATTGGTGTGCAAAGAGAGACTACCTGTGTTTCCCGGTCCTGGTAGTCCCTGCATTCAAACTGCAGATGTTAACTGTCTCATTTCTCAGTCAAAATCTGCTACTAACATTCCATAACCCAGGAGTCCAAACATTAACTGAAGGAAATTGGAGAAAGGAGGGGAGCGCTCAAGTCAAAATAACTCTTCTTCATTGTTGCATCTCTGTAGTGGAAAATTTTATTGAAATATTAATTACTTTGTCTTCAACCCATATCTTCCCTTCCTCTTTGATCTAAGCAGGTTAGGTATGTCTTCAGTAATTTCTCACCTCAAAGTGTTTCTTGCAGAATTATCATGCATCTTTGGATAAAATCTGACCTCACTGAGGGGGATATTATCCATGACTTTGAAGCAGAAGGGACAGGGAAGAAGAAAATTTCCCAAGAAGGTAACAAAGTTACTTCACTGAGTGTGGTGGTGCATGCTTTAATCCCAGCACTCAGAGGCAGACAGATCTCTGTGAGTTTGAGGCCAGCCTGGTCTACACAGTGAGTTTTAGGTCAATCAGGGCTACATAGTGAGATTGTGTCTCAAGAAGACGAAGAGGAGGTTGATTTTCATCTAGGGTAGAATAATGACCAGTGGGGCCTCTTGGCTTTAGAGTCATAGAAATCCTAAGACTAGACACCAAAATTCAAAATCACTATGTAACTGAGGCTGTCCTTGAATACTTAATTCTCCTGCTTCCATTGTCCTTATAAATAACATAGCAATGGACATTTTTCTATTATTTTTTAAAAATTATTTAGTTTATGTACATTGGTTTTGACTACATGTGTCTCATCAGATTGTTTGGAACAGAAAGTACAAACAGTTGTGAACTGCCATGTGGGTGCTGGGATTTGAACCCGGGTCCTCTGGAAGAGCAGCAAGTGCTGTTAACCTCTGAGCCATCTCTCCAGCCCCTCTATTATGTTTTTAAACATGTTTGTAATATCAGTGGGATAAACTCCCAGAAGTGGAATTACTGACACCTTTTTTGTTTGTTTATTTGGGGGGGGGTTGTTTGTTTGTTTTTTTCTTTCAAGACTCTGTGTATCCCTGACTGTCCTGGAACTCACTCTGTAGACCAGACTGGCCTTGAACTCAGAGATCCACCAGCCTCTTGCCTCCAGAAATCTAGGATCAAAGGTATGCACAATGTCCCACCCTGACCCCTCAACTGGCAGGGGAGAGAGCTGGTCCCACGGTCATGAGAGTCGGGTAGTTGGCCCTGCACTGGCTGCAACACTCCGGAGAGCAGGGCCCCCTGCACCTCGCCTGGGCACCACAGTAGAGTTCGCCCTGTTGACATGGGCAAGGGTAAAGCTGGCCCAAGGGCACGAGAGCAGGAGAGCTGACTCTGCCCCTTGACAGTGTGGCCTTGGGTGGGCTAGCCAGGGCAGTGCTGGAGAGCTGGCCAATTCATCAACTCAGCCAGCTACCTCCCAGGTCTACCTCAACAACTACCCCATTTATACTGGAGCACATGAAAGGGCTGGTCCTGGAGATCCAAAGCTGCAGGATCTCCATAACACTGGGCAACAGGAAATCTGAGAGGATTCCCCATGAAGGTCTACTATTAATGGTGTTGAAGAGCCAGAGAACTCAAGACAGACCAGTGATTCATTGCAATGAACATTTGCAAGTAAAGATGTGTGGACAAAAAGGTATACTGTGTTACACACTACAACTTTCACAACAAGATTATTTTTTATTCCATCTTATTTTATTTGGGGACGAGGTTGCAAGGGTAGAGGGTAGATATGAATGGATGGGGAGATGAGTAGGATTGGGGTGCATGATGTGAAGTTCACAAAGAATCGATAAAAAGTTAAAAAAAAAAAGATGTGTGACACCACCACCCAGTTCAAAAACTTTTTGTACTATAAAATTTGATAGATGTTATCAAATTGCCTCTCCTCCAACAAGGTAAACTCCTACCACCTTTATGTAAAAATACCAGCAGAGGGATTACTCAGTTTTAAAATTGTTGTCAATCAGCCGAGCAGTGGTGGCACACGCCTTTAGTCCCAGCACTCAGAAGGCAGAAGCAGATGGATCTCTGAGTTTGAGACCAACCTGGTCTACAGAGCAAGTTCCATGATAGCCAGTGCTACACAGAGAAACCTCATCTTAAAAAACAAAACAAAAGCCAGTTGTGGTGGCGCATGCCTTTAATCCTAGCACTTGGGAGGCAGAGGCAGGCAGATCACTGTGAGTTCGAGGCCAGCCTGGTCTATAAAGTAAGTCCAGGACTGCTAGAGCTGTTACAGAGAGAAACCCTGTCTCAAAAAACAAAAAAAGAAAAAAAAATTGTTGTTAATCTACCAAGTATCCTCTTGTGATTTTTTAATTGCATTTATCCTAAGTATGAGATGAAACATATTTTCACATTATAAAGTCCCTTTTGTTTCCTTTTTTATAGGTTCTATAAAATGGGACTGCTGTTCAGAAGTAAAGGTAATCTACCTGACAATTATGAGGATCCTTTTAGTCTCATCACCAGGAAAAAATCTCTGCCAACATGAGCTGTTGGGCAGATCCACGGTGTGCTGCACCCTGAATTCCTTGAGGTCACCCCTCAGTTCTGCACCAGGGAGTCATCAGGAGAAGAACATTATTTCTCACAGTTGGTTGGGGAGGGTCCCCCGGGGAGCAAAGGCTGAAAATAAGATGGTTCTGTGGACACATCACTGGATGCTGTCATTGTTTTGGAGAATGTAAGATAAGAAGAGCTTGGATAGAGGTTTTTTTTTTTATTGGAAACAGCAGAAAGCTTTCAGAGGTGAAAGAAACAGAAGTCTAATTTTACAAAATGTCTGAATAAATGGTTTTGTACTGTGGTGCTCACTACTGTTTTTTTCTGAGAAAGTTAAAAATAGTGAAATCATAACTGATCGGTCAGATATCAGCCATATCTAGAGAACCCCTGGGAAGCCATCAGCTCTGCTCTCTGGGCTGCTACCTGGAAGGGAAGTGGCTCTAAAGATCTACCGAGCGGAGCTGACAACAAGCCAAGGAAGAGGGAAACAGAGTTGATGAGAAGGAGCTGCTGTGCCTGACACATACACACACTGTCTTTTCCCGGAAGGAAACTCTGTTAACTAGGAAGGCAGATCCTAATTTAGGGGCCTACTCTCGGATTTGAAATTTAAATTAGGATACTCCACCTAACACCTTAAGTTCTAACACACTTGCAACTCTCTTAGGCAAATAGTTAACCCAACCACAAGACGGGCAGAACCAAGGATTTGGGGATTTTTCCAAAAGTGAGTGTTCTACAGATGCCAGAGTCCGAGAGTCACGAGGCTTCCCCAAGGCAGGCTCCTCACCACAGTGCTGTCCAGGGCTCTTTCTATCAGCAAGATCAGCCATCTTAGTCTACTCTTGGTTGCTATAATGGAACACTGGAGACTAAGTAATTTATAAAGGAAAGAGGTTTATTCTGGGTGCAGTGAGGCTCGGGACCCAACGCCTGTGTTTGAGAAGGGCCTACTGCCGTGTGACAGCATGACAGGAGTGCTCCTGGGAGTGGCAAAAAGGCATATATTCACGGGTGGAGGAGTAGAATGGTTGTTGTAATACCTGCTCTTCAAAGAAGTAATCCAGTTTCATGAGAAACACATTAATCTCTTTCAGGATCCTCCTCCTAATACACTGCTTGGGCAGGAAATTTCAATTTGAGTTTTGGCAAGAGCAAACTATATCCAAAACAAACTGTCAATACATAGCTTTTGTAGGATTCCTATTCGAATACACATTGACATACTAACCTGTATCAGTCTGTTCAGACCGCTATAACAAAATACGCTAGGCTGAATGACTTAAATGATACACTTACTTCTCACAGTTCCAGAGACTGGCAAGAGCAGGTAGGTCCCAGTGGAGTACTTGCTATTCTGCAGACAACTGTTTCCCTGCTTGTCTTCGTGTGGTGTGCACAGAACTTTACCCGTCTCTCCTTCATCTTCAAAGGGCGCATCTCATCAAGAAGACTCCGTCTTCATGATGTCATCAAATTTAATCACCTGCCAAAGGCTCCATCTCCAGTTACTATCCCTCTGGCAGCTAGTCACCAAATGACAGGGCATTGCTACTCAGTCCACAGCAATACGTATAACATTTGTTGTTGCCATTAGACTCCTTCTACCATGAAGTAAACTCCATGCAAGCAGAGACATAATCTGTTTTGTTGATTTTAATATTCCCACCACGAGACAAGAGAGATGGCTCTGTGGATAAAGGTAAAATATCAAGGGTCATCCAATTTTGTAGGATAGCTGCTAAAACAAAAGGTACTGGTGCCATACACTTAGAATGTGGCAAGACAGAACACTCCCAAGAAGGAATCCAGTGACGGGAAAGTTAAAGGGAGACAGTTAGTTCTACAGGGTTAGAGTTATTGAGCACATATGATTATACTAACATGATTTTTTTAAAGATGAAATTTACACAAAGTAGGGATACAGCTAGTGCTGGATTAAGACAGAAAGATACCTTTTTTCTTTTACTTGAAGAAAACTTTGAAGTCTTTAAAAATTTTTTTGTTTTACTTTATGTGTATGGTGTTTTGCCTGTATGTCTGTGGACCATTAGCATGCCTGGCCCTTGGAAGCCAGAAGAAGATCCCCTGGAACTGGAACTACAGGTGATTATGAGCCACCATGTGGATGCTGGGCGTCGAATCCAGGTCCTCTGGAGAAGAAGTCGATCCTCTTAACTGCTGAGCCATCTCTCCAGTACAACTTTGAAATCTTTTAATGGTTCACACTTGTGATACAGAAATTCACATGAATGTAAAGGAACAAAGTTGTACACAGTGCTGGCTTTTTCTTCTTATAGTTTAGTTTTTGAAAATATTTTTTATTACAACACTCCTACTCCTCCAATATGAGAACTTTGGCAATGGTGGGGACTGTGTTCCCATTACACAATGGTTGTACAATCTCATACCTCAGGGATGCTGTAGTCACTCTGTCTTGTTCTGGCAGTCAAAGGGAGGGACTCCCTCATGCTCATATTCTTCCCAACACACACTACTATTAACTTTCTGTTCTCACTGACTTCCCAATGTTGTGTAGTTAGCAAAGGTTGTTGATTGAAAACAGACTTGGCATGAGAAACGGAAGGCAGTGGAGACATTTATAGTTACACCAAAAGCAAAACATGACAGTTAGGCTTTGAGATAAAAATTCACCTTGCTTTTAAGGACATGTATGCTAGGAAAACAAAAATGACACAAATTCCATGTTCACTATGGACTAGCATTTTCATATCCTTCGTTAGATTATTCTGACTTGATTTTGACAAGTTGGCATAGAAAAGAAATTGAGGGCCCATAGCTAGTAAGAAGAAGAGGTGAGATTTGAAGCCAGGCCTGTGATCTATCTTCATACTATAAAGTATATGCTATAAACTTCACTCATTTCAAATGTAAAACTCAATGGTTTTTTAGCATGCTTAAGAAATTTACAAACACTAACATAGTCTAATTTTAGGATCTTTTCATCACCATTATGGAATCACAGAAACTAAAAAAAAGAAATAAAAAAGAAAGAAACTATGCATTCATTAGAAGCTTTGTCACGGTTACCACCTCCTCAGCCCTAGCCAACCACTAATCAATCCCTTTCTGTCTCTAGATTTGCCTATTCTGAAAATTTCTTTTTGTGGCACCATGCATTTTGTGGTCTCCTGTGACTACGTTCTTTGACTTAGGCATGGCTTTTTTGAGGTCTGTGTATCAGCATTTCATTTCTTTTTATTGCCTGAAAAGTATCCTTCTAAAAATCCTTTCCTTTATCCAGCTCCACCTTGCCCAGAGCTCCTTTCCTGGTGAACCAGCTTCATTCTGTGACCTGAACAAAGCCAGGGTGGCCCCACGCAGAGGCCGGACCCTTTCTCTCTCCTGGAAGAGCAAGTCCCTGCAGACAGTGAATGACATCAGAATCTGCAATGGCTGGAGCTCGTGGCACCAGCTCCTCATTGTTCTATTTTTATTCTTGTGTTAGGATTTTTCAACTGGAAGGCTTTGCTCACAATCTGCTTTTGCAGCGGCTCCTACAACCTCATGCTTGATTCTGCTGCCACCTGCTGTTCCTTAGCCAGACACTAAACGTGGCTGAGGAAGGTTTTTCTCCTGCTAATAAAGTTACATATTTAGCTCTGTTCTTTTTGTGTGTGCTTGCATGCGTGTTTTATGCCTTAAAAGTCTGATTCCTTGAGATTACATCATAAAAGTATTCCCGCTAAAGTACTGTTAACAAGAATAGGTGCAGCAAGCCCCCCCCCACACACACACCTTTTCCTTCTGCTTTAATGAGACACCAGGTGTTAAGTGAGCTTATGGAGTCTTCTTCTTGACCCTCTCTCATTCCACCAGCTTTTTCGAAAAAGAGAAGTTTTGAGACAGGGTCATATTATGTAGTCCAGGCTGAGCTTGAACTCACAGAGATCTGCCTGCCTCTGCCTCTTGAGTGCTGGGATTGGATTAAAGGAATGCGCCACCACACCCGGCCTAGAATTTTTAATTTTACTATTTAATTTGTGAGGGTTGTGAAGGTATTTAATGTGAAACACCTGGGTCATTGACTTTGAAGGACATTTACTGTGTGGGGGCAGTATTGCCCAGATAGTTAGGTGGTCTTTTAAGCAGTGAATCCTTAGGTATCCCCTTACAATACTTATTTAAATTTATTTTTTTACACACACATAAAATTATATATTCTAATGGGCTATCGTAAGATGTTTAAATACATGTATTCATTTATATCTTTCTGTGAAAACTGGGTATCATTTTGCAATACTTTTCTATTTATTATTCACCTTAAGATATGTTTGGGAGATCCTTCCAGGCCACATCTATTTACTTTGCATAGCATTTCACTGGGTTTATGAATCATAGGTAAAATTTTTCACCATTAGTGTGAGCATGTGTGTGCGGGATGTGTGTATGTGGAATGTGTGTGCATGTGAGTGTGTTTATGTGTGTGCGTATGGTGTGTGTATGTATGGTGTGTGTATGTATGGTGTGTGTGTGAGCATGTGTGTGTACCTATTCACCTGTGCCCAAGCACACAGGCTGATTCCATATCTAGCTCTTGTGAATACTGCTACAATAAACATGGGTGTTCAGGATCTCTTTCCTATGCTGTGCATGTGCCAAGAACAGCTAGATTATATATGTTATTTTAGTTTTCTGCAGTGGGCTGACAGCTAAGGGAAAACAAGGAAGACTTTATTGCCACTTGGAAGTAACAATTTAAAGTGGAGAGTAAAAGTTCTGAGACCTTCAGTAGGATAGAGACACCAATAGAAAGAGGTTGCAGGTAATGCAACTTTGTTTAGACTTTGGGCAGTGCAGGTCTGAGGGTCACTGTTGGGAGTAGCAAGCCCTGAAGCCTGGAGTTGCAGGTCTCTGAGGCTGTGAGTCTGTATGGAAGCCTGGTGCCACAGGTCTCTGGAGCAGTAGATCTTGGAGGCTGGGGAAGCAGTCACAGGGACAAACTGCCTTCTGACCCTGAAATGTGGAGTCTTGGAGGCAAGGACAGATCCTTCTGCTTGCAGCCCTGGTTGAGTCCTGGAGGCAGGCATCCTGCCCAGGGCAGAACCCTGAGGCACAGGAGTCAGTCAACCCCAGATGAATCACCCCGATGAGGACAGTCTTCTTTCCTTCTCTGTTGAGCTCTGCAGTGATTCTATTCCCTGAAGGTCCTCCCAGGTGCCTGAATTCATAGGGGATCAGTTAGACTCTAATTAGCTGAATGTGAGTATGCCAATAAGGTGAAAATGAGACTGCTGAAGGAGGCAGAGGCAGGAGGATCACGAGTTCGAGGCCAGCCTGGGCTACACATTTTAGCCAGGCAGGGTGGCACACCTTTAATCCCAGCACTTGGGAGGCAGAGGCAGGCTGATTTTTGTGAGTTCAAGGCCAGCCTGATCTACAGAGTGAGTCCAAGCCAGCCAGGGCTCTGTTACACAGAGAAATCCTGTCTCGAAAAAAAAAAAAAAAGAAAAAGGAAAAGAAAATGAGACTGGCAAGAAAGTCTGTCAAATCTGGGGACAAGGAGAAAAACTGGCAAGAGGTCTCAGTCAGGTCTTCAGGTCCCATTTTTCTGCCTCTGCAGTGATAGGGATGTTCAACCTTGACATTGTGATATGACATTGTGGTTACAAATGAGTTGTGCCACATTCATAGCTATCCTGGGATACATGGAGCTCATTTTCTTAGAGATAGGTGGGAACTCCATATGGAGTTTTCTACAGGCTCAAATCCTAAGGACCAACGAGCAACAAAGAACAGACTGCTGATGGTTGTTGATGCAGCAGCAGCTGGCAAGAGAAAAGCCTCAGCTGCATAAAAACCAGCTGACAACCAGAACCTTGAGTTGTAGCTCTTTTTAACTTTTACCTAGAAACTCTAGCTCAACACAAATTTTTCCATGTTTGTGTAGCTGGATTTTTTTTTTTTTTTTGGCTATTTTATTGAGTTCTTTTTCCTACCACCCTTCTCTATCCCAGTCCCTTCCAATCCCACAACACTAGTTACAGAGAAAGAAAGATAGAAGGGAAAGGTGGTATAGATCTCTTTAAACTACTTCCTGCTGATGAGGGATATCGATTTCCTTGGGGCAAGTCTAGTCTTCATTGTTAGGATATCTTCAACCAGCAACCAGCAATACAACAACCAGCAATCAGTAACCAGCAAAAGGAGCAGCAGTAACCAGTAGCAGCAATGGGATCACAAGCTGTCACAGGCTGTTTTGGGGGCTCTTGCATTTATACCTTCTCAAGAGTCCCCAGAATTCCAAACATAAACTGTCTTCAGCTAGCAGAATCCAGTCCCTGCCAGGGCACGAGGAAAATCATAGTTAGCTGCTGTGGACAATCTGAAGTGGTCCCATATCCCACACCTGGGATTAAAACAAAAACATATTCATATAACATAACTGGGTTTTTAAAGGAACCAAAATTCTCACTATGTCTGCCTTCAAATGACCAAGATACCCCTTTGTCTGGTTTATCCTTCTCTTATCACTCTTGATTGCTTTTTACCCTTTATGAACCTGACTCACATGGCACCAATCTAAATAATTTAGATCTCTGGAGCCTCTCCTACTTTGTAAAGAGCATGTCCCACTATGAGTCTCATCAAAACCATTAAAGCTTTATACCAATCCTGAGGGCCCTGCTGAATTAACATCTTTCTTAGCAGTCCTATGGATACAGTCCTGTCTGACCTGGTCAACTGGGCATCAAACATACTTCTCTCACATACAGGTCTCTCAATAATGCCTATTCTTCCTTTGATATCCTCCAGTCCATGATATTCATAGAGACCTCAGCCCATACTAATCAAGTGTCCTGAATGGATTGTATGGGTTAGTCCATTGAGGACTGACTTCCCATGTATTGCTTTAGGTTATGCAGCCTTTGCCTCTCAGATACTTGGCCTTGGTTGCATATTTTGTTACCCACTGAGGGGGCAGGGGTATGCACCACCACTACAGGAGGTACACCATCTAACACCACTTGGGAAGAGCCATGTTGAGATTTCCCACACAGATGTTCCATCCTTAAACAGGTCCTCTTCAGTTATATGTCCCAGTACCCATCACAGGGGCCTTACAAACACTCCTCCCAGGCCATCTTTGGTTCTGTCAGTCTTTGTTCAGGAACCAATTGTTTTGTTGTTGGGGAGACATGAAGAAAGGTGTAATTATTCCAGATAGGACACTGACAATATACCAAAGAAAAGATTCTATCCAGTCTACCTTGGTGAACTAATGAGTTCACTGGGCTTCCAGGGGTATGGGTAGAGCTTGCATACAGGAGAATGGATAACTCAAAGGCAGCTCCATCTCTGAAAAGCCTATCCCAGAGGCATCGCTGGAGCTCCCTGGTTGAAGAATCTCTTCTCCTCAGACATTGTAACTGTATAACCATGGACAGGGGCTGCTAGAATCCATTTCTCAAGTCTCCTGAGCCTTGTAAGCTTCATTTACTTCCTGAGCTTTCCAAGTTTTGTTTACTTCCTGTGTCTTAACAGCCTTCTTGGAATTGTTTCAAATTAGATAAAATAGTTACATAATATCGTCCTCTGCTTTTTTTTTTCTCCACCCTAGTGCAAAACCTGAGACAAGGGCTTGCATTCAGGCCGTTTGTCTTGTAAGGTTTCTAGAGAACTCTAGAAAGAATCTGCGAAGATGAAATAGGAAGGAGTGACAAGGACTCCAAAGTGAGCTGGTATACGCCACTGATCAAAGTCTCGCAAGGGATCCTAATTTCCTCATGTTTCCAGGTTATACATCCACAAGGCCTATGTGGTGGTTTGAATGAGATGCTCTCCTTGTGGCATACTCCAGAAGGAAGTATGTTTCTGGGGGGTAGGCTTTGAGGTTTCAAAAAAGATAGTGTCGTTTTGAGTTACTTCTCTCTGCCTCAAGATGTGAGTTCTCAGCTGCCTGCCACAACGCCTTCCCTTCGCCATCATTAACTATAACTCTCCGGAACCATAATTAAGTTCGTCCTTTTATATGATGCCTTGGTCATGGTATACATTATATTGCAGCAATAGAAAATAAATAACAAACAAATTGATACTGAGGAGTGGACTATTGCTACAAAGAACTTGACCATGATGTTTTTTTAGATGAATGTGAAGGACTTTGGGACTTTGGGCCAGAAAAGCATTTGAACACTCTAAATACAGCCTAATGCTTAATGGGTCCTCATAGTAGGATCTGGGAAGACAATGTGAACTGAAGGCCCAGATCAAGAGGTTTCAGAGAGGCACAACATCAGCAACCAGGCTAAAGACAATTACTGCAGTATGATATGGCTGCTGGTCTATGGGGGACAGGGCGGGGTACGTGGTTGGTAACACTGTTTGGGCAAGATAAGGAGGTATGGCTTTGTTAGGAGAGTTGTGTCACTGGGGTTAGGATTTGAGGTTTCAAAAGACTAGTGCCATTCCCATTGTGTTTGTCTTGTTCTGTTCCTGCTGCCATGCCTTCGCTCCACCATCGTGGGCTCTAATCCTTTGAAACTGTAAGTCCAATTAAATGCTTTCTTTTGTAAACTGTTTATTCACGGTATTTTAATCACAGCAATAGAAAAGTAATTAATATAACCCGAGTCAGTTCCCATAAGTGTCCCACAAGCAGAGAAGACTGGGGACAAAAAGTGAAGGATGCATGGTTGGGAGGACAGTGCTGCTTTCTGTTTGCCACAGCTGGGGAAAAAGGAAAGCCCGGCAGTATGTAATTGATGCTTACTATACTGTTTTCAGTTTTCCCTGACGGTAGTAAAAATCTCCTTATGTTTGTTTTTAATGCTCATCCCGGTGGCACTATGGAAATCAATTTAAAATGGATTAGGATGAAAACTGAAGTCAGTAGATGAATTTTCTGAAGTTGTATATGTACATGTAGATTGATTGATTTGTCTGTGTGTGTGTTTATTTTTTGTATTTTAAATGTATTTTTTTCCTGATAATACAGTTTTTTTCTTTTTTTTCCTTTATTTTTTATTTCTTCAAGTTACATCTCAATCGCAGTCCCCTCCCTATTCCCCCTCCAGTCCCACCCTCCCACCCTCAACCCCCCATCCTCTTTCCTTTTTTTTTCTTTTAAGTTTAAGGTATATTTTATTTCCCCCTACAGTTTCCCCTTTCAGTCCAACAAATGGCTCTTTCTCTTATAATAACAAATACAATACAGTACAACAGAGGTAATTAGGCCACACTTATGAGGGTTATATGGCTTAACGTACATTCCCAATGACCAGTCCATATGTATTTGGTACTTGACTTTAACATTCTACTATCTAAACATCTCCATGAGTTTAAAGGTCTATATCTGACTCAACATTCATACTAACTTGCAACACAATTTTAAAAGTATCTTCTTAGATCTATAACACTCTCTTGACTCCTAAACAACTCAAAATTAAATTATGAGACTCTAGCTATCTGTTCTTCAATCACCTCAGAGACCTGAGAGGGATAAATATATCTGATTTTATAGGAAGTACAGGGCCTGCAGCTTCCCAAACTAAGAAATGACATACCTGTGGCTGCCTGGACAGTTCCCACTTTCTCTCCATACATTACAGCATCGCTCTTCAGTCATTTGGCCCCGTTTCTCTGACAGACATTGATTGTAGAGCAGGGGTTATGAAGGACTTACCTACCCTGTCTTGGCAGAGCTAGGCTGTCGACTTACCTGCTTCCAGGTTTTGTCCTTTTTGGACAGCATTCTGTCTACAGTTGGGGCAAAGGGCTTTTCCTATCAAGAGATAGGCTTGCGACTAATTCAATCATCTCCCACTGGAGATTCTTTGATGCTCATCTTCTACTTGGAGGAGAATAGGAGGTGCTGTCAGGAGTTGATATGTCTTGATATAAAAAAATCTAAAGTTACGCAAACATCTTTGAATGCCATATTCTGCAGATCTCTTGAGGTTTTTGAAGAGGCCCTATCTATCTCTTATATTAGGGTAAGCAGATGTTGCTTGTCTCTTGCAGGTTTATTTCTGATTAGCTTAAGGACTTGAGATCAACAATCAATAAGTGGGACCTCATGAAACTGAAAAGCTTCTGTAAGGCAAAGGACACTGTCATTTGAACAAAACGGCAGCCTACAGACTGGGAGAAAATCTTCACTAATCCCACATCTGACAGAGGGCTAATATCCAAAATCTACAAAGAACTCAAGAAATTAAATGCCAAGAAACCAAATAATCCAATCAAAAAATGTGTGTGTGTTTATAATGAAGAGCCCCTCTCATATAGCGCTTTAGGTCACCGAACACCAGTTCTCTGAGGCCCGCTGCAGTGGCTAACACCTGTAGTCCCAGCTACTTGGGGGGATGAGACAGGAGGATTGCTTGAGTCCAGGAGTTCTGGGCTGTATTGTGCTATGCCAATCCGGGCATAGGGGCCCTGGCGGAGTCTCCATGAGTTAGGAGCACCGTTGCACCTGCTGGAGTCTCCCGTCTGGGGTAAGCAGTGTGTGGTGACAGCTCTGTGTTGAAGGGCTCCGCAGAGGGATCCCACAATGGACAGTTGATCAGGGATGGGCTGACCATCTGGTCCGGTAAAGAACCCTCTCCCCACTTTTTTGATTAATTTGTAACGAGTTTAAAAGTTGCCCATGTTTTCTGCCCCCGCTTTTCAATTTGAATTCCTCAACCATGTTGCAGATTATCTTACCCTTCCCAGAGTTCCCCAGGGCCGCTATAAAAAGGCCTGCATACCTTTGACAGAATCGCTGCTGTTCCTGTTGGAGTGGCAATCCCTGCATGCCGGAAAATCTCCGGATTAAATGCTCCTTGTTTTGCAGGCTGTCTGAGTTGGGGTGATTTCTTCAGTGCCTTCCAGACCCAAACAGTAAGTGTATGCCTACCTGTGTGCTAGTGCCTGTGACTGCGTGTGAGCTTGGAGGCCAGAAGTGGGCACTGGGCGTCCCTCAGTGCTTTCCACTTATCCCTTTGAGGCAGTGTCTGTTTTTCCCAGCTAGACCAAAAGCCTGCAAGCCCTAGCAATTCTCCTGTCTGTCCTGAACCCCCCAGAGCTGGAGATACGGGTGTGTGTGGGACCCACTCGCAGCTTTTCCACGGATCCGGACTCCAGCCCTCAACCTTGTGTAGCAAGTGCTTTTAACCTAGTGGAACCATTGCTCCTGCCCACTGCAGAGAGTTTTGTAGAATGAGCCCATGTGATCCCTCTGTGAGGAGGTTCAGAGTTGTCATCGGATTCTCAAATGGCTCTGTGTAAAAGAGGGAAGCAACAATGAATACAGTTACTGAAATCGTGTAGATTAGTGAGAGTGGAACCACAGCCAAAGGCTGTTTGTGGTATGGCCAAGTGTGACTTCCACCTCTCCAGGAATATCAGATTGAGGATAGAATTGGGGTAGAAATTCCTCCTTCTTGAACTATTGCTAGGAGAGAGAAGTAACATCCTAGGGTATCACATAGCTGACATCTTTATCCACATTCATTGCTCCTGACCCCGAGGGAGCTCCTGTCTGCTCCTAAAACAATAGTGGCCATATATTCTGAAGATCACAAGTTACTTTTGTCTTTTCTTTAGGCCTCCTAACAGTGCTTGACTGCAGTAGGTGACACTCCATTCCAATTAAAGTATCCCTCCCTGACTTTTATGAATATGTGAGAGCATTGTTCTCCCTTCCTTATTCAAGCAACGACTATCAAGTGACTGTTCACTGTGTACTTGGTGGCTTAGGTGTTCATTAACAAGAGTACACAATGGATGACAGACATAGTTTTTATCCTCTGGAGCTCATAGCCCTGCATAGACCCTGGCCACATAACCAGGCAATGACAACATACGTGTAAGTGCTGTGATAGAGAACTACAGGGTCTGGCAGAGCGTCAGTGAATGACACCTAGCTCATAGGAGGTCAAAGAAGTCTTCTGGAAGGAATGGGATCTATCAGAACCTCAGAAGGTAAATATAAATTTCCCAATGACCAGGAAGACAAAGCATGGCCAGGGGGTACAGCTGTGAGTTTACACTTTCTTCCATTGGTGGAGGTATTTTTCCAAGGAGAAGAGTGTGAGTCCATCTTAGCTGTGTTGTTTCTGATGTGATTTACAGGACATACGTCTCTGCCTCTGTACCCCTAATGCCAATTGGCACATCCTAATTCTCTCTTCTGAGGGATATCATTCTCCTGTCCAATAAAAGGACAGTGAGGACTGCTGATGTGAAGCTTCCAAAATACAGGGAGAGTCAGCTCTCTTCCCAAGCTTCCAGGCCCTTTTCCAAGACAGCACCCGTGCTGTTCATTTGACCATGCTTCTTAGAAGAACCATTAATTTTTAACCAAGAATGTTCCACGGGGGCCTCCATGAGTGCTCCTTTTCCTCTTCCTCCTTCTCCTCTTCTGTCTCCTTTCTTCTTCTTCCTCCTTCTCCCCCTTCTTCTTCAATAAGGTCTCTCTATGTAGCCTAGGCTGGCCTGAAACTTGAGAATCCCCTGCCTTAGACTTCCAAGTGCCTGCCCACCCCCCTTCCCAATATGGATGTTTTAGCAAAGTATTTCTTCCAATCCCATTTTGTCTCTGTGAGAGAATTTCTCATAAAATCACTCTTCTAAGTTGTATTTCTAGTGTTGTCTTAGCATCCTAGGGATGTGACCTTCCTTCCAGATGGACAGCTGAAAGTTGTTTAGCTGGTTAGCTACCCTTAATCATGGCTCTTGGAAAATAAGAGGGTGCAAAGCAGAGTCACATGTGTCAGTCCTATGCCCTTCCACAGGTCTCTCTGCTTGCCATGTATAGCTTCCTGGTGGGCCCCTCTCTCCCCTATACCCAGATCCTGCCCACACTTGGAGAGCCTGGGCCTTTGTGAATCCTCTGAGTAAGAATTGGTGTGGCTTACTGTATGCTGATCCTCAGTTATACTTGTAACCTGGTAGTGGAGGAATAGGAACCTAAGAGGCTAGAGAGAAGGAACTAACAATCAATGCAATAAAATAAAATAGAATAAAATTAGCATTTGCTTTGCATGCTTGGGACCCTGGATTTAACCCCCAGTACCACAAAATTAAAATGCTACCATATTAAGGAAAATGAGTATTTTATCCATACTAACACTTTCAACTTTAATGTACCTTGTAGTGTTCAAAGAACTTTCAACAAATTGTTCATTGGCCATTGACACCCCATCCCACTGCCATGAGGAATCAGTATAGGTACTACTGGCTGCTGGATCCAAATTCTTGGGTCTATAAATGGTAGAAATTAGACTGAACCCAGACAAATACAGGCAAGGATTTTATTGGGACATCTGCTTCAGTATCAGGCCAAATCCAGCTCTGACCAAGAGCAAATCAGACCAGCAGCCCCTTACAAAGGAAAAGGAGGGGATAATAAAGGGAAATTTCTCACCAAAGGGACACATTCAAGTCCTTCTTGCCAATAAGGGTTCATGCTTGCAGAGAATTCAGAGCTTCCAGAAATCAGCCAATGCTCAGTCCTCCACGAAAGGCTAGTTTCAAGTCTGCAGCGCACTTTTCCTTGGGTCCTCTAGCATAGTCCGGCTATGTTTCCAGTATGTCATCACTTGATACCAGGAGACATCAAACATGGAAATGCAACATTTAAGCATTGTCAGGTTTCCAGAGAACCAGCATCTGTTCCTAAGGTAACACTGAATGGTTCTTTTGACTGCATAGATCCTTGCTGGGGTGTGAGTGTGGGTTGTTTTGTTTTACGGCAGGAGTTTCTCAGCCAGAAGACAACTAGCAGCCACCTCACCTTCTTGACACTCTAGCTTGTTTGATACCCTGTCATTTTTTTTGGATAAAGAACCCCTCCCAATCCCATATTTACGAGGGCATAGGCTTCTTTCTTTGAAGTTCTTCCCACTCAGTTACAACAGTTTCTAAGGTTAGACTATAAGACCCAAAGTTAACCTGTAAGTCCCACCTGCCCAAGGACCAAATAACTTCCTGGAATGCTGGGAGTTATAGTTCTTGGAAAGTAACAAAGCCACATGGGAAAATGGTTTTGTCCTTAAAAGCAGCTCCAACATGTATCTTAGGATCACTCAGCTGAAATTCCGAGAGTAGTCCTGACCAAAGTCCATCCTGGTCAGTATTTAATGAAAGCTTGCTTCAAATTTGGCTCAAAATTGTGGAACTGGGTGTTCTATTGAGAATCTCAGGATTAACAAAACCCTTCATTCTGTCTCAAGAAATAAACAGGATTCCAATACTCACGTCTCAGGAAACCTTTCCAGGTCTGAGATGCCACTTTTTCTGTTCTGGATCATTCTATGATGTACCTGTGGAAATAATAGTTAGCCATTACCAGTGTACAATATAACAAATCTTAACAAAACAATCATAGCTACAATAGATTAATTCCCCCAAAGGAAAGACACACACACACACACACACACACACACACACACACACAAATGAAGTGGTTAATAGGGCAGGGCAAGGTATAATTAAGGGTTAAAAATGATTGGTTCATCTGAGAAGTGTGAACTAAAAGAGCTATAGAGAATAGCATGGGCTGGAACAGCCAGCCAGTAGGGCACCATAAAGCCTTGAGCAACACTTGGGATAGGCAGCTTAGAGAATGATGGGGAGACTCAGGCCACAGGTATTCCACACATAGAGCAGATGGATCCACACTGAATCCACGGCCTGGTGAATAGAGTCAGTGATGCCCTCTAAGATTCTCTAGGCACCATCTGCAACACCACTGCACCAGCTATTCTAGGTTAGGGACATTTTGAGGAAGAGTAGTAGCTAAGTCATGATCCTTCATTACCTCAAAAGGGTGTTTATTCAATAGCGGGAGCCTGCCTCCAATTCTAATTCACACAGGGCTGCTAAGGGATTAGCTTCTGGCTTTAGTATTTAATCTAGCCCTTCATCTCCATTTTATGAGTTGACTGAAAGCAAAGTGAACACGCCCAGCCTGCTGTCACTTTTTTGTAACTAAAAGCTCTGCTGGTTACAACCGGAATATCACATGCATTAAGATAAGGCCTCAACTGTTTTGTTTCTAAATGAACAAATAAGATAAAAGGTTTCAGGTTGCTATTTATAAGCACTTTTCAGCAAATAACACCTTGTGGGTATGTAGAGTCTCCACTCCCAGTAAGTGAGAAGCCAGTCATCAGAGAGGCTCACTTGAACCCCTTGCTTTCAGCCTAGGTCCAAGGTTCCAGTTTTGGCCTGATGGGAACCCTAGAACCAATGGAGGTGCCTTGATCAGGAAAGGCCTCTGGTTTCCTAGCTTAGATTAGTTTTTTGGTTTTTTTTTTGTTTGTTTGTTTTGTTGTTGTTGTTTGGTTTCCTTGTTTTGGGGAGCGTGTCTTTGTTTTTTGTTTTCCTGGACAGGGCTTCTCTGTGTAGCCCTGGATGTCCTGGAACTTACTCTGTAGACCAGGCTGGCCTCGAACTCACAAAGATCCACTTGTGTCTGACTCCCGAGTGCTGGAATTAAAGGTGTGGGCCACTACCCAGCTAAATCAGCTTCATACTTCTTCATCCTGCGGTCCTAGGACTTAAACCCAGGCTCGTACATGTGCACACTAAGCAAGTGCTGCTACACTCCAAGCTTAGGCTTGGTTTGGTTTGTGTTTTGTTTTTTGTTTTCTTGTAAAGAGTCACTCACTCCATCTCAAAAGGCCCTGGTCACCCACTCATTGATCATATCAATCATGTGATGCCATTTCAGCAGTCAAGACCTAAGGAAACTCAGTACAAGTGTCTAACTGAGGTGCTCTCACATACTGGCCTTGAGGCTCACTCAGTACCTGTGATACTCTCAAATCTTCTCACCTGGCCCAGTACCCTAAACTTCCCCAGCCCCCAACCTTCTGATTCCAATATAACCCTGATTTTTTTTAGCATGAGTTCTCTTGGTCCTCTGTTCTCTCTTCTTTTTCTTCTCTTTCTCTCTTGCTTTCCCCCTCTCTCTACTACCATGGCCCAGTTCAGTCTACTGGCCATGTTCTGTGTGCTACTTTCTCTCCTTGCTCTGGACTCTTCCAGATGCCTCTGGCTGTTCTCTCCTTCCTATCTAGAATAAAAACCCTCCCTTCAACCTTACCTTGGAGTGGTCATGTCCTCATTTCATTCAAAGAATGAGCAAGCAGAGATGAGGTGAAGAATGACTGATAGCTAGATCTCAGGCAGCCAGGTGGATCTGCATTTGTCAGGTGCCATTCCAACTATCCATGTCAAAAATAGAGATTGCACAACTGGACAACTGAAACTTCTGGAGAAAAGGGACCAGACACCAAAGAAGACAAAACAAGTAGCCCAGATGATTCAGCCTCATAGACTGCCTCAATAACTGTTTCTTCAAAAATCTACATCCAGAACAACTTCAAAACAGTGAGCTAAGATGGTCCAGCCTCACAGACTGTTCCAACTAGGACTTCAGTAAAGCCCTGAACTTTCCTACTCAAAGTTCAGCTTCTGACTACAAACTTCTAAGGACATTTAAATGAGCTGAGCACCAAAAGACTGGACAAAAAATGTTTCTATTAACTTGCTCAACCATTCTTCCATTTTTATTTGGGCCCTCAAACAGGTTTCCTACATCCCACAGCAGCAGGAAGAAATTTTAAGATAGTGACACCCCATTCCCAGAAGGTGAGGTGGGTGACTTTTTCCTCCTTTGGTCATTTGATGGTTTATAGATGTTTGTTGTTATTTAGGAGGATTGGCTACAAGTTGTTAAATGGTCTTGTTAAATAGGTGTAGGAGGCTAGACTCAGGGATTTCTCTCTTTTACTTTTCTCTATCCTTCTTTCTCTCTTATGTCAGGGGGAGAAGACTTAAAAAGAAAAAAAGAGGATATAGACATGATATAGGAATGATAAAGAAAAGGGTAGATTATTGAATCTACTCTTATAACTTTGTATGGTGATACAAAATCAAGATTATATTTGGCTACATTGGTATAGATCTTTTTTGTTTGTTTGTTTCAAGACAGGGTTTCTCTGTGTATCCCTGGCTGTCCTGGACTCACTTTGAAGACCAGGCTGGCCTCGAACTCGCAAAGATCCATCTGCCTCTGCCTCCCAAGTGCTGGGATTAAAGGCGTGTGCCACCACCGCCTGGCTCATAGATCTTTATATATTGATACAAAATTAAAGTTAACTCTTTTTAAGGTATTGTATCTATGCAATTCTTTAAAATGCAATGTGAAGTTCTAGGCCTTTTGGATAGAAACTATCATAAACTGTTTAGGATAATTAAATTCAAACCAATAGTCATTCAAACTTGTCATTTTGTTATGTACTAGTATAGTGTATCACAGATGTTTTCTAAGTTAATCAGAAATCAAGTTGCTAAGAGACAAACAACATTTGCTTATTCAGATAGACAGAGATAGATAGGTGGTCTTCGAAAACCTCAAGAGATCTGTAGAATATGACATTTAAAAATGTTCTCTTAACTTAAGATTTATTGATATTGAGACATGTCTGCTCCTGACAGCACCCCCTCCCCATTCTACTTCAAGTAGAAGATGAGAATGGAAGATTCTCCGTTTGGAGAAGGCTGCATTAGTGGCAAGCTAGCCACAGGGCAAGAGAAAGCCCTTGCTTCAACTGTAGACAGAATGCTGTCTGAAAAGGACAAAACTTGGAAGCAGGTAAGTCGACAGCCTAGCTCTTCCAAGATAGGGGAGGAAAGTCCTTCATAATCCCTGCTTTACAATTAATGTCTGTCAGATACTGGGCCAAAAGGCTAAAGATAGATGCTCCAATGTTTTAGAGAGAAATTGGGGACTGTCCAAGGAGCCACTTGTCTGTCATTTCTTAGTTTTGAAGCTGCTTGCTCTGCACTTCCTCTTTATTCAAATATATTCATCCTTCTCAGGTCTCTGATGTGGTTGAAGACTAGATAGTTATAGTCTCACAGTTAAATTTTGAGTTGTTTAGGAATGAAGAGGATGTTCTGGATCTAAGAAGATGTTTTTAAAATTGTGATGCAAGTTAGGATGGAAGCTGAGTTGGATATAGAACTTTAAACTCATTGAGATAGATAGATAATAGAATATTATTATTAGTTGCCAAATACAAATGGGCTGGACATTGGGAATGTGTGTTATACCTTATAATTTTCATAATTGCTGCCTAATTGTTCTTATTGTTTTGTATCGTATTTATTGTTATAAGAAAAAGAGCCTTTGATTGGACTAAAAGAGGGAGATATGTGTGTGGGGGAGGAATACACCTTAACTAAATTAAAAAAATAGCCGGGCGATGGTGGCGCACGCCTTTAATCCCAGCACTTGGGAGGCAGAGGCAGGCGGATCTTTGTGAGTTCGAGGCCAGCCTGGTCTACAAAGCGAGTCCAGGACAGCCAGGGCTACACAGAGAAACCCTGTCTCGAAAAAAAAAAAACAAAAAAAAATTAAAAAAATAAAAAACATAAGTGAAAAATATTTAAAAAATAAGAGATTGCAATAGTCAAACCTCAAGCCTTAGAAATATGTTTTTTTTCATATTGTAACATAAATTTCTCTATGCATATTAATATGGCAACCCCCAACACTACAGAGGACATTTATTTAAGATTTCTTTATTAACAGATCATCTTTTTTATGCAACTAGTTTAAAATAAATTAAGAATCATGCATTATTTGTTGAAAAGGAGAATATAGAAAATTGGTTCAATGTTAGAATAAAGCATAATAAAATTATCATTTTAGTATAATTTCGATCATGTGGTGTTGAGGTAAAGAAAACCTTCATGTTTAAAATCATGCTTTATATATTTTGTGTAGTGTGTGTGTGTCTTCCTTAGCCACCTAGATGCTTGGGGTACTTTTCTGTACTTAGGACTCTCCCGTTTAGTGAGTCTGCTTTTTGAAAAGAAAAGCCAGTCCCCCCGTCCGTCGTCCGCCCCGCCCCCCCTTCCCTTGACTCCTCCAAGCTGTGTTTTTGGTGTGATTTCAGAGTGGAAGACATACTCATGAGTAGAACCTGTTCAGGTGAGAACACAAAAGAGGACATCAGGCTTCCAGAGGCAACTGAGGCAGGGGTTGACACAGTGTCCTTGTGCACACTCACTCACAGCAACAACTTCACACCATCCAAACTCAGTGTTCTGGTTCTGTCTCTTAACAATTATGCAAATAACTGCATATCTTTTTTTTATAGTAGGTTGTTTTTCCCTAACTTCTCTCTCTCTCTCTCTCTCTCTCTCTCTCTCTCTCTTTTAAAAAGATAGAGCTGTATAGTTCAGTCTTACCTGGAACTCTATTCCCCAATTTTTCTACCTCAGCCTCCCAAGTGCTGCCATTATAGGTGTGACTCTCCATGTCTATAACATTTTTATATATGTACACCCCAAACAAAATGAGCAAGCTAGTCTTCTAAAGTGTCCAAGTGGTTACATACTAGATTACATTTAGGAACATTTTGTTCTACATAAGTAAATATCCCTCTGTTAATAGGGGATTCAATCTGCCTAATGGAAACAAACAGTGAAAAAGGAAGTATTGAACCACTGGTAAGGTGGTGCTTACAAAAGATACAGTAATTAGTGCACAATTTGCAGTTCAGTCACAAAATGCCTTTATAAAGTTAGCCTCAATCTAAATAGTACATGGAGTGAGAAAAGGGTTGTTATGAGAAGCAGGAGGGTATGTCCATGTAAAAACAAAAATGATCTTATGGCATCAGTAATGTTTAAGAGAACTAGGGATATAGCTTAGTTCTAGAGCCCTTTTCTAGCAGGAACAAGGTCCTGGGTTCCATCCCTGGTGTCATAAAAATAAATAATCTTTTGTCTAAATTTAATGAAAATGCTCCTTCTACAAGTCTGAACAAGCCTTTCAGGGACAATCAAGTATTACTTTTTCCTACCATGAAGAAGATACAATACTGGTATATTGGAGATAAATGGAGGATTTCTCACCTTTTTGACATAATGTGAAATACTCACCTAGGACATGAGTAGGCACAGATGAAGGTTTATAGTATACTGCTAGTTTTAAATATACCTTCCCTTTTAACTTGCAAATTTTTAATATCTTGATTCTAAGATGTATAGTTAGGCAAAGGAGAAAAGGATAAAGGGAAGGGCAAAGAGAGAGAGAGCCATCCTGTCACCCGGATAAAAAGAGCTCTGCTAAATTTGCTGGTTTGTACTGACTCTCTCCTCCCACAGCTTCGATACACTCTTTGAAGATATTAGACAATGGAAGATCATTAAGCCAAACTTCCCTTAGCCAGGCGGTGGTGGCGCATGCCTTTAATCCCAGCACTTGGGAGGCAGAGGCAGGCAGATCTTTGTGAGTTCGAGGCCAGCCTGGTCTACAAAGCGAGTCCAGGACAGCCAGAGATATTCAGAGAAACCCTGTCTCGAAAAACCAAAAAAAAAAAAAAAAAAGCCAAACTTCCCATTACACCTGTCACTTCACTTCATGGAAGAGATGAACTCAGGACATCCCCAAACAATGCCATTTCTATGCTTCAATCTTATAAGGAATATTAAAAAGACAGACAAGAGCAGTCATTCCTGGTGCAGCATCTTAAATAAAGGAGGCTTCTGTAACTAGAGCATATTAAATCATCCATTATTATTCTGGAGCTTATTATATTCTAGTTCGATGCTTCACGATTACACCCACCCAGTACTCTAAGCTTGTGCCATTCATTCATTTCTTTATTATGTTTAGTATAATGAGGAATTGCAGTTGTGAAGGGGGCTTCTGAAGATGATGAGACAGTATCACTTTAGACTGCAAACAGACAATAAGACAAATTTGTTTTTAAGAAAGTGTGCTTTTCCTGCCCCTAGAGTCATTGAAGATGTGGCTGCTGTGTCACATGTGCATCAGTAGGTAGCAGAGAAGAGAGAGGCCTGACCTATGAGCATTTGAATGAACAGTAGCTTAACATTTCTGGAAAAAATCAAGCCAGGTGTGAGTATGGGAGAGCTAGCCCTGCCTTTTGTCTGCTAAGCCAGGGACCAACACCAGTTTGGCTCAATGGGGCCTGGACAGGGAGCTAGCCCGTGATGACCACCAGTCCAGCACCAGGCAAGCACCAGAAGGGCTCCCATGACAGGAAGCAAGTCAGAGACTAGATGAACCCTGCCTGGCCCAGGATGTGGGAGTTGTGGGAGAGGCAGCTCTGCCTTTTACCTGCTTTGCTGTGGTGTTGGTGAGGGAGAGATCCCCTCTCCTTTATGCCCTCACGGCCAGTGGCAGATAAGCGATCTGGCCCTGATGGGGTCACAAGAGCAGGAGAGCCATTCCTGCCCCTCACATGCTGCAGCACTTGGGAGAGCAGGCCCTGCACCTCGCCTGGACAACACAGTACAGCTGGCCCTGGATGTGGAGGATGTATGTGAACCAATTCCAAGGGTGTGAGTATGGGAGAGCTAGCCCTGCCTTTTGTCTGCTTTTCGATAGTGTAGGCGGGAGAGAGAGATCCCCTCCACTCTCTGATGTCCTTGACACAGGTAGGTATGGGAGAGTTGGCCCTGATGGGCTCATGAGAAGAGGAGAACTGGTCCAGCCCCTTACCTGCTGTAGCACTCAGGAGAGCAGGTCCTGCATCTTACCTGGGTAGCACAGTAGAACTGGCCCTGGATGTGGGGGGTTGCAGACCTAGAACCAGGGCTTTGAGTAGGCCCACACCAACATAGACCCCATGGATGAACTGTTGGAATGCATGAAGAGGCCAGTTCTACAGACCCAAAACTACAGGATCTCCAAGACACAGGACAACAACAGTATATCTGAGAGGAGTCCCAGTGAGGTTCCGGTATTGACAAAGTAGCAGAAGCCAGAGGCCTCATACCAGACCAAGGAGTTATTTATAATGAACATTTGCAAGCCAAAAAAAAAAGTGTACAAAATGGAATATTGTGGAACACACTGAGACATGCTACAACTTACACAATGAGAATTTTTCTATGTTGAGAAAGGTTTCAAGGGTGAAGGGTAGGTCTGAGGGGAGGTAAGAGATGAGAGTGAACAGGGTTCATGATGTGAAATTCACAAAATTTAAAAAAAACATAAAAAAGAAAAAGCAAGAACAGAGGATTTTAGTTGCTTTGGGGTGCAATCAAGGTTGATGAGACACGGTAATAAAAAAAGAAAGCATGCTTTTATGGCTTAGTAAATTGGAAATAGAGTTTTTAAAATATTTATTTTTATTTTATGTATATGTATGTTTGACTGCATGAAAGGATATGCACCATATATATGCCTGCTGCCAGTGGAGATCAGAAGAGGATGCTAGATCCCCTAGAACTGAGGTTAGACTATTATGAGATGCCATATGGGAACCACGGTGGGATCCAAACTTGGGTCTTCTGCAAGAGCAGGAAGTGTCTTAGCCACTGAGCCATCTGTCAGCCCCTGGAAATAGATACTCTTAAAATCTCAAGACATAGAACCTATTCTCCAAGGTTGGAAATTAGCAATCCATGTAAGGAATTTCAACCCCAAGTATGAACCCTGATTTTCCTATATTCATTTTGAACTTTCTAAGCACTGTCCTTATTCTTTAGGCATCTGGTCTTCCACATAACCCTTGATATAGGTGTGGGGACTTGGAGCTTTGTCCTCTGAACGTGAAACCTCAACTTTCAAGTACAGAATCTGACTTTCCAGACAGAGACTGTCTCTTCTAATGTAAACCCTGCCTCCCTTGGCATAAACTACAGCATCTGGATGTGAAACATGAGGTGTTTCTGTGGATCCTGTCTGTGCCTTTACCACGGAGTCAGGACTTTTTCCATGTACCTTGAATTATTACCTGCAAGGCTGAGCCGTGATCTCCTGTGTCAAACCTGAGCTGAGCCACATCATTGGCTGACCAGGTTTAGGCCTATCCTGAAACCTCCCCTTCCAAGTACAGAACCTAGTATTTTAGACAGGACCTGAGGCCTTGAATTTGTGAAAACTGATCTGTAGAACTGGAATTAGCTTAACTAAGTTAAGAATTTGGCCTAAAGTGAAAAAAAATTACTTTAGGCACAAAGTAGATCTCAAGTAAGTATTTGTCCATTTATATCACTGGAACCCAGTAATCTTCAACTACCAGTTACGTCATCTGGCACCACAAGTCTGAGTGTGGCACTCCATTCATGGAGTCTCAGTGTCCTGGCATAAATACAACATGACCACACAAATACAGACGCTAGAACTCCAGATGTGGAGACTGGGGTTTCAGCCAGAATTTTTGGTTCTCTGTGCCTCGTGGGTGCATAAGCTTCACACCATGTGTAGATCCAGTCTTTCTGTGTGTTCATCTAGGCCATGGGGACACAGAGTGCCCAGGTATGACATGCATTACAAAGTTTATGAAATCTCTCTCCTGGTTCACAATCTTCTGCTCCTCTGTGGCATTCTGGTAGAACCTGAATTTTATCTGGTCCACCAAACATTGAACCTGCCATCTAGGACTGGAATCTTGCCTTCCCAGTATGGAATCTGAACTTGTATGCATAAAGACAAAGCCCTCGGGGGGCCCGTTATGTACAGCTGTTACCACAAGGTCATCTGGACAGCCAAAAAGCACAAATGAAACAACCCAGGACTTTTGACTGGCATAACAAGTGGGAGGGACATTCTTGGGGGCTAAGCCCCAAGTCTGTGGCATCTGGTGTTCTCTCCAAGACACTTCAGAGCAAAATTATATTAGAGGCTACATGGCTGTTACTTGTTGTAAAATTGTGGGCTTGCTTGTTTGGTGTATGGAGACTCCTGTCTATTTATACACATTCTCTGCTCATATCTGATGTCAGGGGTGATTTGTATTGCACAGTTCTTACCTCAAGGGAACAAGAGATAGTTTATGTTTGAGCTAAATTTAAGTAGCCATGGCTATATATCTTAGGATTTTAAAAGTATCTATTTCTGGGGCTGGAGAGATGGCTTAGTGGTTAAGAGTACTGGCTGTTCTTCCTGAGGACCTGAGTTCAGTTCCCACCCCCCAAAGGCAGCTCACAACTGTCTGTAACACCAGTTCCAGAGGATCTGACAACACCCTCACACAGATGCACATACAGGAAAAATAACAATGCATGTGAAATAAAAATTTTTTAAATTTTAAAAAAGTATTTCTGGGGGCTGGAGATGTGGCTTAGCGGTTAAGAACACAGATTCAGCCTGGCACGATGCAGTCTGCCTTTAATCCCAACACTCTGGATGAAGAGGCAGGAGAATTTCTGTGAGTTCGAGGCCAGCGTGATCTACATATCAAGTTCCAGGACAGCCAGGACTATATAGAGAGACCCTGTTTCAAAAAACAAACAAACGAAAAAGGAACACAGATTCAGGTTGACTTGTTCCAGTGCAGAAATGGTTTCATGAAGTTTTCATAGTTACAGAACAAAAGAAATTCATAAATCAAAGCAGTTTTTCAAATATGTTGCTGTAAACATTGGATAACCAGGTTGGAGAAAACTAGGAAAATTTCTGTCGTAGGTATCAGATGCTATCTTTTGAGTTGGTAGAAGCTAGTGGTCTGCTAAATCAATACATTCCACAAGACTTTTCCTGATAGTCATAAGGAAAATATGTAAGACACAGAGGTAGTCCATGATTGGTTATTAAGGGAACCAAAGATAATCCAACAAATCTGACTGGGGCTCTACGATATACCAGCTATCTAAAGTCACAAAGCTTTGGTTTTTTTGGGTTTTGGTTTTTTTCTTTTTCCCAAGCTAGCATCAAACTTCCTACAGCTATAGCCAACGATGATCTGGAGTCCTGAAGATCCTCTGCTGTGTGACTTTCTTTTTTTATGTGTGGAAACTTCAGTTCACAAGTTGTATTTAACATATAAGCCTCCGCCCTCTGGGTATAGGCAGGAGCATAATTAATCTCTCCACAAGTTTGGACATTGGCTTTCTTTGGCTCATGAACCTCATGACGTGCCACCTAGCTCACAAACGGGAAGGTTCAGGCTCAAGGTTAAATGCCTTTCCAAGGTAAAAGAGTGGGTTTTCAGTGGAGCTGGGCCAGAACCCAGGTCTGGCGATCCAGCCAGTGATCACAGCATCAGCCCCTTGCTCTGCTCATCTTGCCTGCCTGAGTGATGTTGCAAGGGAAGGGATGCCTGCCAGGGCTGGAGGCAGAACAGGCAAACCCTGTGGGCTGTCAGCTCAGCCCTCTACATACCCTCTACACCACGGAGAAGTTGCACCACCATATGAACTTCACACCTGCACTGCATGAAAGGAAGGGGTTAGCCATGATGGCTACAGAGACCAGTACCAGCCCTCAGGTTCTGTCCTCTGCTTTTGGCTTTATGCTTCTCGCTGTTAAGGGCCTCCTCCCATTATCCTCAAGCTGGGAGAGGCTGGGTTATTCTAGGCAAACAGTTGTCTGAGCAAGGAGCAACCTCAGATTAGCTTTTATCTAACCCTGACCCTTCTCCCCTCCTGTGGTTTCCTTCACTGTTTCAGCTGCTTCCCAAGAAGAGAGTCTTAATTTGGTTTGGTGTTTCCCATTCAACTCAGAAAATCAAACTCCATTGTAAAAGCTCCTGGTTTTGGAAGTTCCTCTGGGGAACATCACCATCCCACCGTACTTTGCATTTCTTGGTCTTCGACTTCTCTCTTTCTTCCCGATTGGGTGGGGTTGCTGACCACAGTACACATGGTACCCAGGCTTGGCTAATGCTAGGTCTAAGCAGAAGAAGGAATCAGACTCATCTAGGAGAGATGTAAGTATCCAGGCTGGTATTTGCTGTCCTTCCGCCCAAGGGCAAACACTGTTAACTTCTGCTTTCATGTACCTAAAAGATAACCTAGTCCTTTTTATTGAATTCTCAATAAAAATTTCAGTCATGGTTTATCTTCTGCAGAGGTAGGAAACTGGCTCCCTCGCATTCAGCTCCTCTCTTCCCCTTGTGACTTGTTTATGGCCTTGCAGTGTCATGACCCCAGACCATGTAGTGTGCCTCGATCACATGACCTCCTGCGTTCTCTGCACCCTGACTTTCTACATTGCTCTGTCTTTGTATTATTTGCCAAGCTCCTCACCTCAGTTTTTCCTCCCCAAGCTTCCATCATCTCATTAGCATCTCCTTCATAACAGTCATCACAGAAGAAACCTCTTCCAATGCATTAAAACAGATCAAGGGGTGTCCAGCGACAGCCAGGTCTACCTCGGTGAATTCATTACATCATGAAATAATTTCTTGGGGCTGGAGAGATGAAATGGTCTATGGTGAAGAAGAGTACACAACGCTCTCAGAGGACCTGAGCTTGTGTTGCAGGCTGCTCACAACTGTCTGTAACTCCAGCTCCAGGAGATCCAATGCTTTTCCTTTTCCCGGGCCAGGACCTTTTTTTTGTTCTCAACACCTATCCCAATACCTGGCACACAGGTGGCATTCAGTAAACACTCAGTATCGAGAATGTATTAGATCCATTTTTTTTCCAAACTGGCCTCCTTCATTTCCAACTTCATCCTTTCCCCCAACCCCAAATACCAGACAAGGTGTTCTGAGACACATCCTCTGGCATAGGAGCTTTTTCAGGGTACTGTCTTTAAGGGGGCAGTGAGTTGGGTGAGCAGGAATCTGGGTGTCTGATCTGAGAGCTTCATTCAACCTTGTAAGCAGTCCTGTCCCTACTCTGGGCTTCTGTATTCCTATGAACCTGTGAGTTAAAAGCCCTTTCCCTTTTTCTCCCCACAGTCAGTTCAGATCAAGGTGAAAGCCCTGCGCTGTGCTCTTGGAGGGAGGACACTTAGTTTCTGTCCAGATGTTTTAGGCAATGTTTTTCAGTAACACGAAGTTCTGCCACCCTAATGGAGTTAGCACCTGCTTACTAAGGACAGGCTCTCCCACAGACTGTCCCCATCGCTGTCCTCCCACCTCAGGTTCTGGTCACATACTCCTTTAATCTGACTCTCTATCTGGGTGATAGATTTCTTGCAGGTGGCCGTGTACCTGGGACTCCCAAGTCCTTGGGCCCCAGAGCCTGGGTTTGGATTTCCCTGCTTGGCTGCTAGCCTTGGCACTTGAAGCTTATCTAGCACAGAACTGCAAAGCTGGTTCCTCATTAGAACAGCATCCAGCCCATGTCCATCCCCCAAAGAGGTGCAGGTGTTAAAGCTCTTGTACGAAACCGAAATCTGGTGAGGTTGCACAAAAGAGAGGCAAACCCAGCCACTGCATTCATCTCTAGTGCCTTGTACTGAAGGTTCCCCCACTACACACACACACACACACACACACACACACACATCGCTCTGGCTGTACACAGTGAGCCCCATGAAGGCCCTAGGACTCAGCTCTCCACTGGGAAGACAGTCCCACACTGGCAGTCTTTGGTAAATCCGGGCATGCTTGCAATCTCCTTTCCCTGCTGTAGCAGGGCGAATGTTTTTATTTTCAGTATTTAAACAGTTCTCATAGAAGGAGAAGGTAGAATAAAGACCACAAAAGCCGGGAAGGGTAGGCAATGAGTACTAAATGTAAATAGTAGAAGTTCCAGATCACTATAGCCCAGAAGGATCTGCAGCTAAAAACAAGTTCCTATATACTTCAAAGTAGCTAGAAAAGAGGATTTCGAATGCTACTAACACAGAGAAATGAGAAATGTTGGAGATGACGGGAATGCTAATCATCCTGATAAGACCATGGCATATATGCAAGTATCAAAATATCACATTGTACCCCATAGATATGAGTGTGAACGTCAATTAAAAAGATACAGAAGCATAAACAGAAATGTTGGGCTCTCTCACTGGTTTCCTTTGCATTTAGACTACAGCTCCAATGCTAGCTGGTTCCCTGGCCCTGGAAGCCCTCCCTCCTGACCTTCCCTTAGGCCACCTGCTGTCTCGTCGTCTCTTTTTCTATGGTTCTCGGAACCATCTCTATTTCTTGGTGTGTTTTTCTCCTTCCATTCAGGGCAGCTGACTACAAATTTTTCAAATGTCATTATATGTCACCCTTAAGACACCCTCAATGACTTCTCTGCTAAAAATAGCTATTTAAAGGTCTGCCCCTCAATCCTCAACCCCTTTACCTCCCCTCCTCTCCAGCCCTTCCTGCCTGGATGTTCTCTTTGATCCCTGGCTGCTTGACCTTTTTATCCAGCACTTTCATTACTCATTTATTAACACATAGTCACACTGTATTGTTCAGGCTGACCTCAGACTGACAATCCTTCTGCCTCTGTCTCCTTGGTACTGAAATTACATGTATAAAAGCCACCATTCAAGACTCCACCGTTTTTAATGGTAAGTTGCTTTAGTTTTTATTGTTTATATTACTTTCACTTACTCAATAAAGCTCTGAGAAGGGGGGGGCAGGAGGTGGGGAGAGAGGAAGAGAGAGATCTCGTATGTCTTAGCCAACACAGCCTTTGGCATAGTGCCTGGCATATAGTAGTTTAGCAAACTCATGTTCAATATCAACTAACCTAATTTTAAGAAGTAAATTCAGCTCACTTTCTGAATACAGTGGTAGCAGAAACTGAAGAGCAGTGGTCTCAGACTTTGCTGTACATAAGAATCACCTGGAGAAGGCTTAACCTCTCACAAGGCAACTGAAACAGAACTTTGAGGTGTGCCTAACATTCCGAGGCAGGAAAGGGCACACGTGTGTTATCTCTGCATTCAGTCTCTCCTACTTTGTTTTATGAGCTATCATGTGGATGCTTGGAACTGAACCTGGGGCCTCTGGAAGAGCAGCCATTGCTTTTAACAAATTAGCTGTTAATCCTGAGATTTGCTGGAGAAAAATCAATCCCACCATTTTGGGCCAAATTTAAAGCAAGCTTTATTAAATATTAAACACTGAGCAAAAGATGGATCTTGGTCAAGACCATTCCCTGGAATTTCTCAGCTGGAATGGCCCCCAAGCCATGTGTTGCAGGGACAAACTTATAAGGACAAACTTAATAGGCCACTGTACTTTCCCATGAGGTTTTGTTACTTTCCAAGAACTACAATTCCCAGTGTTCCAGGAAGTTACCTGGTTCTTGGTTGGACAGGTGGGGCTTACAGGTTAGTTTTGGACATTGCAGAGTCATTTCTCTAGCTCCTCTAATCACTCATATATATATGTGTGTGTGTGTGTGTGTGTGTGTGTGTGTGTGTGTATTTTTTGAAAAAAAATCCTAAAGAGATTCCAACTTATGTGATTTAGAGCAGTGCTTCCTTTTTTCCATTACTTTGTAAAAGTATATATCCACATATAGTTGTATACACATATTTGTTGAAACAGGGTCTTGTATAGCCCAGGTTGGCCTTAAATTTGTGAATTACCTTGAACTCCTAATTTAAGGCTGTGGTTCTTACAAAAGGTCTTTGGTCCAGCAGTATCAATCTGATGTAGGGATTTGTTATATATCAGCTCCTACCCAGATCTGCTGAATTAGAAGCTCAGAGCTGGACCCAAAGCACTTTAGTGAACCCTGACCCCAGAGAGCCCAACACAGGCTGAGGTTTGGTAAAGGGCATGTGCTGTCCTGTCCCTTCACTTGGCCACATTTTTTTGGACACCAACAATAGGAAAATAGTTTTGGACATTACAGAGCCATCTGCGAGGGAGGACAAACACTGTCACAGTTTGTGCGGATGGGTCTGGTTTAATTCAAACTCCCACATCTCTGGAAATCCCCAGCCATCAGGACAGTTGGAGCCTGCTCTTAAAAGCCCTTCAGCTCAAATACCAGTTCCACCGGACAAGTTGAATTAAGGTGAGAAAAGTGTTTTGGTGGGTTATAAAATGTTAATTTGGTCCAGTATCTCTTCATGGCTAGCCTAAGTTCTGGGACATAGATGCCAGCCAGTAGATGCCCCTGGTCACCATGGTGCCCGCTTCAGATATCTGCGTAAAGCAAACACTGTGGTGCTCTGCTAAGGCACACCTCAGTTAATGCTGTGTCAGTGGGTAGCCAGAATGTGTTTTTCAAAGGAATATTTTAAACTCAGTAGTTTAAAAATAATTGTACATGGGGCTGAAGAGATGACTCAGCAGTTATGGGCTCCGGTTTCTTAGAAGTCCCCGGTTCAGTTCTCAGTACCCACACCTGTAACTTCAGTTCTGGGGATCTGATGCTCTCTCCAGACCTCTGCAAGGACCATGCATTTGCATGGTACACACTTTCTGGTGGTCACAGCCAAGTCACTTGGAGAGGGTTTATGCATGCAGGCAAAACATTCATACACATAAAATAAATAAATGAAAGTTTTAAATTCCAGGCATGGTGGTGCACACCTTTAATCCCAGCACCTGGGAAGCTGTGAGTTAGAGGGCCAGCCTTGAATTTTAGGACAGCCAGGGCTATGTAGAGAGACCCTGTCTCAAAACACCAAAAATAAAAAAATAATTTTGGAGACTTTCACTACCGCCATCCTTGCCACACAAACGGGCTCAGAAGAGAGGGAAGTGAAAATTTTCCATTCATCTCCAAAGGCAACAAAATAATGACATCATTCTTTGACAGCAGAGGGTCATGTGAGAGCAACAGGAGCCCTACTCCCGCCCCTTCAAAATGTACTTAAGTTCAAATTTTTCAGTTAACTGAGCATGGATGCTAGAAGGAGGTCCAGAGATTAGGCCTCAGGTTAAAATCCAGAACCTGTATCACCATCTGCTGCAGATCTCCCAGACAGACAGATCTGAAACCTAAATGCCCAATGAAGTCAGAGAGAGTCCCGACGTCCTTTAATCTGAAGATTGGTTGCAAGAGGGAGTTTCAGCTTTCTGGTGGCCACAGCCAGCTCATTTGGAGAGGGCTTATGACTAAAACAGTGATCATTCAGCTGAGCTCACTTAAAGGACGTTGGCAACCTCAACCTGGCCTGAAGCCTGGACTCAACCCCTCTTCAAGCAGGGAAACCCAAGAATAATCCACTCAGCTTCAGGCCAGTGTTGGTGAAAAATCCTGACCCTTAAACAGGGTGAATGTTCATCAAGGATTGCCTCGAGGCGAGGCCATGCGGGTGGTTGCAGACCCCGGGTTTGATAAAACTGTCACAGGCCATCTGGGAGGCGTGCACAGTGAGTGTGGAAAGCATCACGTGACAGGTGAGGAGACCGAGGCAAGAAGCTGATTGATTTGAAGAAGACTGTATACCTAGCCCTCAGCAAAAGTAGCATGGGGATCCGGTGTGTTGACTTCCATTTTAATGCCAACTCACAATACTTGAATTCCAGACATCATCAGGTCTTTGGTATTTCATTATCAGTGTCCTTCTTCTGCTTTAGCTACCCTGTCCTGCTCACCCCCCCCTACAGTGACCATTACTATGGAAACAACTATTTTAGAGCCCGCTATGCATCAGGCCCTGTCCTAAACTCTTACATGCATAGTCTTACCTGTTTCTCTAAACAGCCTCCTCCAACAGCCACTCTTCTAGAGAGTGGGGTGAGGTTTAGGCAATTTGTGTACCTGGTTATCTGAGGTCAGAGCCTTGTTCCCTTTTCCCTTGGAGGCTGGGCTCTAAAATCACATATCTTCCTCTGCAGTTGTAATGTCTGAGCTCCCTCCTTATCTCCCAAGACTGAGTTCCTGCTTGGGAGTTTTGTCTGGTAATGCCATTCCTGAGAGTGGACTCCTGCTGTTTCTTTCTTGCTTATAGACACTGTCCTGTCTCTGGCTTAGAGGATCACCACCCTGTAGCTTTTCACTCATATTCATATCTCCCACCACCATCACTATGCATTCTCCCAGGTACCTAGATCCCTGTTAGTTACCTCTCCAACCTCTACTACTGGATTTGTTTGAGGTTTAGCTGTCCTAGCACTTGATGGCTGATTCTGCCGACTGCCACCAGTCTCCTCATTTTGGAGAGTGCTGAGTGAGGACATACCCACTATGGTGGGTGTCCCTGACCTTCGAGTTTTCCGTGGGTTCCCGATTAGACCATTTCCCTCTCACAAAGGCCCAGAACACTTTATCCTTACATTCTACAGGAAAAGAGTGTAGGGAGGACAGTCATAGATTTCCATGGAGGTAAAATGTGTACATTTTCACTTGCATATCTGTAATTCTATCAGGATAAATCCCATTGGATATATGTATTTTTCTATCCTTTTTATGTCCTTGAAACAGACAGGAGCTCTCTTTCTGGACAGGCTCTGAGACTCTCTCTCCCCTTCCCCAAACACCCAACAGCTTGTCTAAGGTAAAACTGGTAATTAAGGTAAAACAAACAAACAAACAAACTGCTTTTGTCCACCAAGGTCTTCATCAAGTAATGTAGACTTGACAATAAGAAAGAGACTAAACTGTTTGGATAGTAATGAAGACATCATGACATTTGAGCCACATTTTGAAGAGTGAGCAAAGATTTTTTAATCTCTTAAGATTTCCCCATGTTAGATTTTCATTATGATGACCTCAGTTGGAAGAGCACTTGCCTAGTATGTATGCATGAAGCCTTCGGGTTCAATCCCAAGCACCCCACTAAACTGACCACGGTGGGTATGTACCAGGCCAACACTCGGGAGGTAGTCAATGGAGGACTGAGAGTTCATAGCAAGTGCAAGGCTGGCCTGGGCTCCATGAAACCCAACCTCAAAAAAAAAAAAAAATTCATTATCGGTTGAAAACCTTTCACATTCACTGAAATTCTCTTATAACCCAGCCCTTCAGATTCTATTTGCTATGTTCTATGGTCAAACATTAACCGGCGAGAAGAGGAGAGATGAGGAGATGATAGAAGCTGGTCGTTGCCCTCTTGGAGTTTTGTTGATGAAGGCATGTTAGAAAAGTCTTCAAGATGCTTGGTTTATTAAGTGAAGGAATAGGACCTATGGCTGTCTCAATATTCTGTGGTTTTTAGAATTGCACTCGTCATGTAGTGGGTCCTCAGGAAAGGCTGCTTAGGTATGTTAACATGATGAGTACTTAGTATTTGGCTGGGGTCTTATGCTGGCCTTAGACTGGGAAAAGGATATACTATCATGCCCAGTATGTATGCACATTTGTGGCACCAACGAGACTGCAAACATCCCAGATAAAGGGCCAAACTTTGTGCATTGCATATAGCCAAAAAAGAGCAGGTACCCACTAGGTACTTGCACATATTAGTTAGGTTCAAGGCTAAAGCTAGGGGTCTATCAGCCCTCATTGGAGCCTGACAAAAAATATTGGTTATTAGAAAAGGATTAAAGTCTCATTTTAAATACCCCAAGTGTTTCTCTGCTCAGTGTGGGCTCTGCATGTTAGTGGATACATGTGTTAGCTCATGGCTCACAGGCATGTGTTGTGCATGCGTAAGACGGTCCCTCTCACCAGCTTTGCAGAGCTTGTGAGTCTGTGTTTTAACAGGAAAGCAAGATAGCTGCTGATAACTTCCAATGTCTTCAGAGCACAGTGAGGATTTTGATGGTCTCATCTGGGCATGTTTCCTGAAGGAGGAGAAAGGTCCCAAGCTATTAGTGAAAGCTGTGATTATAAACAGTGCCCCACTCACCGTCCCCACCCCACCCCACCCCCACCCAACACCCACATGAGGTCAGAATTTCCTAGAATCTTTTTTCTATCCACACTTTCCTTTTTTCAGGCCAGATAGCAATTGCTGTGGCCTTGCAGCAGGGAGAGAATTCTTGTTTTGTTGCAGATAGAGCTGCGATTCCCACTCCTGACTAATACCTATTTTGACAATGCTTAACTGTAATCAGTAGGGTCTTGGAGGACCACCTCCCTTAGAGCAGACTTGAGAAAAAGGAATGGGGTGTAGAATCAATGGTCTCACAGTGTGCCAACTGACCCATGAATGAAAAAGAACTATGAGGGGTTCTACAGACTGGGATCTAGGGGGCTACAAGGGGGGAAAGCAACAAATAGATGTGTCAGTATTGGGGGCAGAAACTGCTAGGTGCAAAGTGCTTGGGAACGTCTGCTTTGTGAGTCTAGGCTCTTGCCATTCGTGAATAGCATCTGTTCTGTTACAGCTGACCCATTCTCCCTGAAGTTCTCTTCGACCACCCCTGGAGGGACTCCCACTCCCCTGCTACTAACAGATTTATCACTTGGATTTAGGGGAACATACAGATATACTCTTTGAAAATACGAGAGAATTTGTATCTCATGAAAATAAGTTTCAAACAAATTTAACAGAAAACAATTCTCTGGGGGCTGGAGAGATGGCTCAGCAGTTAAGAGCACTGACTGTTCTTCCAAAGGACCCGGGTTCAAATCCCAGCACCTAGATGGCAGTTTGAAACTGTCTGTAATGGCTGAGTATGGTGTTGCATGTCTTTAATTCCAGCACTCAGGAGCCAGAGGCAGGAGGATCTCTGAGAGTTCAAGGCCAGCCTGGTCTACAGAGTGAGTTCTAGGATAGCCAGGGCTACACAGAGAAACCCTGTCTCAAAAAACCAAAACAAAATTAAAAAAAAAACCAATTCTCTGTATCTAATAATGAAAACAGTTGAAGCTGTTATATTTTTGGTTGTGAGCCTTAGCCTTTAATGGCTGACCCAGCTCTCCAACCCACTGCAGCCTCATAACTGAGAATGGGAGACATTGAAGGCTTCTGTGACAGCCCCCCCCCCCCCCCACACACACACACACACAAAAAAAAAACAAAAAAAAAAAAAAAAAAAAAAAGGAACAGTCCAGACAGGAAGCTATGAAGAGAATCCTTAAAAACTGTTTTTAAAGATGCTGAAATGTAGCTCTTCACAGTAGATGGCTTTTGGTGAAGAGGGAGATGGGGTAGGGGAAGGACTCAGTTTTCTTTAAGGGACTGGCCACTGACCATGCTCCAATGAGTATATGGGCAACACAAATTAAACTTGGTGCTTGGGTTTTTGTTTTGTTTTGGTGGTGGTAGTAGTTTTTTCTGGGGGGAGGGGTGATGGGGTGCATAAGGGTGGGAGGGTGGACCTTGGAGGAAATAGAAGTGAGTGTGATCAGGGTGTATTGCATGAAATTCCCAAATAATTAATAAAAATATTATATTGAGGGGAAAAAAGAAAACAGATGTAGCTAAAGCAAGGACTAGGGCCCTGAGCCCTCCTCTCAGCCTCATGGAGAAAGTCAGGCAGGTGTGGTGGTTCACCAGTAACCTTAGACACGAGAGGTACAGGCAGGAGGATCAAGAGTTTGGGTCCAGCCAACACTACACAAAGAGCTGCTGTCTCAAGGAGGAAAATATGAAAATAAAAGGCTTTGCAATGCACTGACCACACCTACAGATGTATTATTAGAACATTAGGGGAAACTGAAGATAGATTGAGTCCTAGGTGACATAAAGGAACAATTGTCCATTGTCTTAGCTGTGGTCACAGCTTGGAGTGTTTTAGGGAGAAGGGCATTGGGTTAGATGACAAAACGCCCTTATGGTTCAAAGCTTCCTGTTCCATGGTGGCCGAGATTAGTTAGCATAAAACAGAATTAATATAGGAAAATAGAAACAGTGCTCAATGTAGGTGGTGGGTATGCAGGATTCCTTTTGATATTCTCTGTGAAAAGTAAAACTAGTGTAAACCGGGGGACCTTGTAGTAGGCCTCAACAAGGACTAGGTAGATCTGAGAGCTTGCTGTTAGGTGAGAGTGGGGCACAGAAGTAACAGGGAGGAATCTGCTCACTTGGCATCCATGGCTGCTAGCCGAGAACCAAAAACTCTCCCCTGGTGGGACTCCTGTACTTGACCCAGTTAGATGAGGGTTATGGGGGGCAAGGCTGACCTTCCCTGCATGTCTCTGAGTCAGCAAAATCTCCTCTTTCTATGCAGCAGGCCGCCACCCCCCCCCCCACCCCCGTGTGCTGTGCTACTTTGGCTCCGCTGCCTCAGAGCTGATAACCTTGTTGTTCTCTCTTCCCCCAGAGCTTCCCCTCTCCTGGTATCCAGGGATCTTCAAAGAGTGCCTCTGAGCCACCGGGAAGCTGACAGATGCCTGACAGGCTATGACTGTGAGTCTCACTTCAGGGGTTGTGCGCTGGCTGAATGCCAGCTCTGTTCTTTTCTTGCTCCTGCCAATTCTACCTGCCTGCCCCAGGAACCTAGACATGGCACATGGAAGGGAAAGGGACTGCTGAAAAGGCATAGGCTCTCCAGCAGGGCAGGGGTCACCTGGCTTCTGTGTCAGTCTCTCCACTTGAGACCCTTCATGGTTCCAGAGTGGCCCCATGTGTCAGTTGTAGCACAAAATACAGTGACATCTCTCAGGGACAGCAAGACACGGCGTAGAACCGAGACTCACCAGTCTCTGACTGAAGACCTCAACTGGAGTTGGAGGCCACAGCATCAGGACCAGAACAGGCCCAATTCCTTGAAGCAGAGGAAAGGTCCCAGGCTGGCAGAAGAGTGTCTCTTGGCGAGGATGTTCCTCCTCAAGTCTTGCTTATGTCTTCAGTGATGCAAGGTCAGGAGCTCCATTTTATTGTAAGTTCAGGCTTTGTGGGGCCTGCACTAACTTAACCTCACAAGACGCATGCATGTCAGGAAGCCACTGTACCAGGGAGCAGTAATCCCAGCTGTCCAGTAACCAAAATGGTCATCATTGCTTTCCAAGGCACCCACCTCCTGGGATGCAATGTATAACCAGGAGGTTGTTTGGTGAGCATGTAATCAGCCAAAAGCAGGGGCATGTGTAGCCATGCAGCAGGCAGAGGAAGGGCCACCCTCAGACCTTCCGACAGTAGGACACTGTCCACTAGTGTCTCTTGAGTAAACTCTTCTTGACACGCCTTCTTCTGACAGCCTCATAGCAAAAGAATATAATTTTCTTTGTATTGGTCATCTTTCCACTTTCCAGAGGTGACTCTTGGTGTGGTTGGGTGACTGACTCAGTGGTGCCCCAGGGTATTCTAATGTTTCTATGCCAAGGTAAAAGGTGGAGGTAGTGGGAACACAGCTTGGCAGTTTCTTGCCTGGCTCTGTGTGTTGCTAAAAGTGTTGTTATAGGGCTTAAAAACTCCAGTGCAACAGGGCCATGCACATAGCGTTAATGAGCGAAGCAGGCTGGATAAATGAATAATCCCCATAGCAACTCCAGGACAAGTTACAGTGACTGCTCAGTGGGCCAAGGAGATGAGAATGAGTCCAGGGACTTTGAGGTGCTTGGAAGGAGGTCACATCCCTCACAGAGTAATGGCTGGTCAACTTAAGCAGATTGTGTCCTTGGGGAAGGATTTGCTAATCTGAAGTTATTAGATCTGGTTTTTATTGTTGTTATTCAAGAAAAGTTGATAATTTTTGTTTGTTTTGTTTTTGTTCTTCAAAACAGGCTCTCTGTATCCTTGGAAGTCCTGGACTCACTTTGTAGACCAAGCTGGCCTTGAACTCACAGAAATCTGCCTGACTCTGTCTCCAAGCAGGAATAAAGGCATGTGTCACTATGGCCTGCGAGAAAAGATGATAATTTTTAGGATTTTTTTTTTTTTGTGTGTGTGTGTGTGTGTGGCTAAATCACCTGATGTTTGAATATTGATAACCAATTCAAAAAATTTTTTTTAAAAATGTTCCTATAAATGAGACCAAAACTAACATGTTGGGAAGCCAGAAATCCCACCTTGTAACTATAATCCAAGGGGCTGGAGAGATGGTTCAGTGATTAAGAGAATTGGTTGTCCTTCAAAAGGACCTGGGTTCAAATCTCAGCACCCACATGGCAGTTCACAATTGTCTGTAATTGCCAGGCGTGGTAGCACACGTCTTTAATCCCAGCATTCGGAAGGCAGAGACAGGTAGATCTCTGTGAGTTCAAGGCTAGCCTGATCTACAGAGTCCGCGATAGCCAGAGCTACATAGAGAAACCCTGTCTCAAAAAAACCAAAATGAATTTAAAAAACAAAATAAATTAAAATAAAATAAACAAATAACTGTAATCCTAGCATTTGGGAGGCTGAGGCAGGAGTATTATCATGAGTTTGAGGCCAGGCTAAGCCACATAATGAATTACAGGCAGGCCTGGCCCATTTTCTTTTTACCCACAAACATAAACTAAAATGTATGTGTGTGTGTGTGTGTGTGTGTGTGTGTGCAATTTCTCAATCTGTGATCTATAGACCAACAACACCACCCTCCTCTGTGGTTTATGTTTGGGACTTAAAAGGAAAGTTCCTGTCCCTCCCAGGCCCACAGTCTCTGGAGTGTCTTCGAGGTAAAAGCTAAGACGTTACATTTCAAATCTTTCTACCAAAGTTTGAGAATCATTGAGACATAGGGAATATAAAAACACATGTAGTTTGTGTCTCTAGGGAGCTTAAAGTTTCAGTAGAGAGGATTAATAAAAGAAAAGGATAGGGAACTCCCAGCACGGTTGTGTACACCTTCAACCCCGGCACTCAGGAGCCACAGGCAGGAGGAGAGCCATTCTAGTCTACATTGTGATACTTTTCTCTGAAAGCAAAACAAAACAAAAGACAGAAAGCTGACATAATGGTTGTGAGACTCTGAGAAATTATTCTCAAGGTCATTTGCAGGAGGATAGACTTGAAAAAGGCACAGGAGACAGACCTAGCCAGGTTGTGGGGCAGGAGTACTAAAGGTACTAGCAAGGGAAGGCATATACCATATGTCCACCCACATCGTGGATGTGTTTTCTGAAGACAGTCAATGTTTTTCTTTTTTTTGGTTTTTTTTTTTTAATTAGAACTTGGAGTATGTCATGGTTACCTTTAGTTGTCAACTTCACATGACCTAGAATCACCAGAGGAAAGAATTTCAACGGAGGATTGCTATATTAGATTGGCCTGTCTGTAGAGAATTGTCTTCATCTAATTTGATTGACATGGGAAGACCTAGCCTACTGTGTGTGGCACCATCCCTAGACAGAAGGTCTTGAAATGTCAAGTGGAGAAGTCCAGCTGAGCATAGGCAAGCAAGCGAGCATGCACACATTTGTTCTTCACTATATCTTCTCTACAGGAGCTGTCCTGAGCGCCTGCTGTTGTCACTTGCCTTCAGTGATGGATAGTAACCTGTTACTGTGAACTAAAATAAACTCCTCTACCCTTATTTTGTTTTATGTTAGGATTTTTATCACAGCAACAGAAATAAAACTAGGACAGAGCCTATTACTAATAGATGAGTCAAAAGAATGTGATCCAAACAAACGACTTCACTGATCCTGGCAAGAAGCCCCAAACCCTGGAGAGGTAGTGATCTGCTTTCCCTGAATAGAATTCAAAATATGATCATGCCAAGAGCTAAATGAATGCTGAAATTTCAAGAGCTTACTAGATTTTTCTAACTGCAATTCATTGACTTTGCCTTTTCTTATCTTTGGTTCCTCTGCTTTCCTGAGTCCTGTGCACAGCTATCATCTTCTCATGGGCAGTCTGTGCCATGCAGAGATAGAGAACAAGGCATGAACCAGGGGCCTTGGGAGGGGATGTAGGTGTGAGTTTTGAGCCAGATTACAGACATGGCAATGACCAGGAAGTGAAACTCAGGAGGGGCAATGACCAGGAAGTGAAACTCAGGAGGGCTAGTGCTGCAGGGCAGGCAACGAACAGTCAGAAAGGCCTGTAGCTTCTGGTCAGTCAATTTGGTCCACACTACTGGAATTCGGTAAGTAATCCGTTCTTCCAGAGTGAGGACAGGCTGTCTCTCCCTATATGTCCCACCAGTGTCTGCATCGGTTGTATGGGGCTCTGAGACTTCAGAAGGAGGGGCCTTGGTTTGGAGGAAAGGGCCAAGGAAAGATTCTCGGCTGAGGTGAAAGAAAACAGCAACAGGAAATAGACATTCACAAACATCTTCAAATGGTGCCCTTAAATCTCCCTTAAATCTGATGTGGATGAAGCCAATGAGGTTGTGATGGAGATTCAAACACACAGCTCCTGTTGGTTCTCCCCCCCTCCCCCAGTTCAATCTCATGGCTTTTTGCATACCACGAAAGCACTCTCCCACTCAGCTATCTCTACTTTGCTTTTTTGAAACCTGTAGTTTTTGTTTTCTCTTAAAAAAACAAAAAACAAACAAACCGTTCAATCAAGGGATTTTCTTGTATATTTAAAAGAAGTTGCCTACTGGCTTTTGCCTCAGTATGTTTTGGGGTTGTGTGTGTGGCCCTTTTGTTGTTATTGTTGTTTTGTCTTTAGACAAGGTTTAGCTGGCCAAGGCTGATGTGGAACTCTTCATCTTCCTGCCTCCAAGTTCTAGGTACTGGGATCACAGGTGGAGCCAGTACCCTTGGCCTGAGAAATGAATATTTTAAAGTGATCAGGGCCTAATAAATGAAAAAAGGCAGAATTGTTCATTCTTTAGATTCATGTGTTCATTGTGTCCATCTGTATTTTGTCTTATCTGAGGAGATTTTGCTTCCCTGTTTCTTCTCGTAAGCATCTGGTAGGTAATTTTGTGCTGAAATTAATACATTTGTCTTGGTTAGATTTCCATTGTGATGATAAAGGCCATGACCAAAAGCAACTTGGAGTGTGAAGGGTTTGTCTGGCTCACAGATCCCAGCTGATCATAGTACACCATGGAGGGAAGTCAGGGGAGAAACTCAAGCCAGGTGCTGGAGGACAGACCATGGACGGGTGCTGCTTTCTGGCTTGCTCTACATGGCTTGCTCAGCCTGCTTTCTTATACACTCAGGACCACCTATCCAGGGGGCAAACACCTACAGTGAGCTGAGCCCTTCCATACTTAAAAAAAAAAGCAGTCAAAAAAGTGCTCTCACAGGCTTATCTACAGACTAATATGGTGGAGCATTTTGTCAATGAGGTTCTCACGTCTCAGTGGGAACTCTGTCACTTCAGATGACTCTAGCATGTGTGAAGGTGACATAAAAACTAACCAGCACAGCACTCAAAAAAGAAAAGAAGAGGACTCTTCCAAATGGCTGTCACTATACCCCTGGGGATTCTCAAAGCAGAAATATGGTCAGAGAAGTCTGACTCTAATTAAATTGCTTAGACTACTGAAGAAAGTCTTTCCCACCTCTGCCTCATTTACCGTCTAGAACAGAATGCCCAAAAGATGGTACAAAAAAATGAAAATAATTTTAGGTACTAATTTCTTATGTGATACTTTTTAAACAGAAAGGGGGAGCCAGAGACAGGATGCACAGCAGGGAAGAGCTGTGGCCATTTATCTGCTATGCACCTCACTGAGCACTTACTATGTACTATGTCCAGCTAGGTGCCATGTACACATGCTCCCTTTGGGGACCTGAAAGTAGGTATTAAATGTCCCTAGTTTATAGATATGGAAAGGGTCTGCCTGATTTCCATTATATCACAATGATTCAAGCAAGAGACAGAAGGCAGGACAATTAAAGATAACCAGAAGCCAACACCTGGGTACTTGTGTCTAGACAACTCCAGAAATAAGTACCCTAAAGAGAAAAAAGGAAACTTAGAAGATCTTCCTAAACGAGTAGGAATTATCCTTCTGTTCCCAAGTGCTTGTGGGAGACTTTGCATAAAGAAATAAAATTCCTATCAAAATACCAACACAATTCTTTATAGACCTGGAAAAAGCTATTCTCAATTTCATATGGAACAACAACAACAACAACAAAAAAAACAAAACAGAATAGCTAAATCAATCCTGTACAATAGAAAAACATCTGGAGGTATCACCATCCCAGATTTCAAGCTGTACTACGAGCAATAATAATAAAAACAGCATGGTACTGGTATAGAAACAGACCAGTGGATCAATGGAATCGAACTGAAGAGCCAGAAATGAACCCACACACCTGTGGTTACCTAATTTTTGACAAAGAAGCCAAAACTGCACAATGGAAAAAGGACAGCATCTTCAACAAATGGTGCTCGTCCAACTGGATGTCCACTTGTAAAAGAATGAAATTAGACCCATACTTATCACCTTGTACAAAACTTAAGTCCAAATGGATCAAAGACCTTAACATAAGCCCAGTCACACTAAATCTACTAGAAGAGAAAGTGGGAAAAACCCTTGAAATCATTGGCACAGGTGACAACTTCCTGAACAGAACACCAACAGCTCAGGACCTAAGACCAACAATCAATAATGGGACCTCATAAAACAAAATCTTCTGTAAGGCAAAAGACACTGTCATTTGAATAAAACAGCAGCTTACAGATTGGGAAAAACATCTTCACCAACCCCACATCTGACAAAGGGCTAATATCCAAATTTTACAAAGAACTCAAGAAATTAAATGCCAAGAAACCAAATAATCCAATTTAAAAATGGGGAAAAGAGCTAAACAGAGAATTCACAAAGGAGGAATTCCTAAAGGCCGAGAGACACTTGAAGAAATACTCAGCATACTTAATCATCAGAGAAATGCAACTCAAGATGACTCTAAGATTCCATCTCACACCTGTCAGATTGGCTAAGATCAAAAGCTCAAATGACAGCACATGCTGGCGAGGGTGTTGAGAAAGGGGAACCATCCTCCACTGCTGGTGGGAGTGCAGGCTTGTGCAACCACTATGGAGGTCAGTCTGGTGATATCTTAGTAAACTTGGAATAGCTCTGCCTCGGGACCCAGCCATACAGCTCCTGGGTATACATCCAAATGACTCCTCGCCAAATCACAAGGAAGTTGCCTCATCTATGTTCATAGCAGCCTTATTTGTAATAGCTAGAAACTGAAAACAACCCAGATGTCCCTCAACTGAAGAATGGATTTAAAAACTATGGTACATCCACACAATGGAATACTACTCAGCTATCAGAAACAAGGAAATTATGCAATTTGCAGCCAAATGGATGGAACTAGAAAAGCTCATCCTGAGTGAACTAACCCAGACTCAGAAGGATGCACATGGCATCTATTCACTTATAGTCGGATTTTAGCTTTATAGTACAGGATATCTATACTACAACCAATGCACTAAAGGGAACATGGACATAGACTTTTGTTTGTTTGTCTGTTTTCTCTCCCTGTCATTGAGACACTTTTCCCTGGTGGTACTGCCTTGTAAGCCTCCAGTATATGAGGAGGCCCTTGGCCCTCATATGACTGCTGAACTGGGGTGGGGGAATGTTATGTAGGGACACTCCACTCCAGAGGAGTAGGATTGAAAGGTTAGGGGGTAGAGGGTGGGAGGGTGGGACTGGGAAGGGTGGAAAGAGGACACTATGATGGAGATGTAACCTGAAGCAATAAATAAATAAATTTAATAATAAAAAAGAAATAAACACTTCAACTAAGCCTTTAAGTGCTTAGAGGCTCTGTAATCTGTTCAGCTCATCCTCTGCCTAAGATAAGGTGTTATAAGCAACTGACATTTTCTTGGGCACAAATTGCATTTAATCAACCAGTGCATATAAATCATCTACCACTCTCAAGCCACAAGTTATGATGCATGGCTGTAACCCTAGCATTTCAGAGGCAGAGGTGGGATGATCAGGCATTCAAGGTCATCTTTTGACTCATGGTGAGTTTGAGGCCAGCCTGAGCTACATGAGACTTGGTCTCTAAAAAAACAAAATATACACACATACAAAAAAAGAAGGTGGGGATTAGACCCTCTCTGGCCTAGACTGTCTGGAATTAAAGTCTCTTCTCATTAGAGGTGACCCTCTTATATGCATTGTGGATCTGTGTCCCACAAATGAATCCTTCTGGATATTTCTGAGGTTACTTCTTTGTGGCTCCCCATGATCACCAAGTGGCTCCCAAACTTGGTTTGGTGTCCTTCCTCCTAAAAGTTCCTCCTATCAGAGGAAAGCTTTGCTTGCTGTGCAGCAGGGAAGCTGCCCTTGCCTCCCTAGATGATGTTCATATCTTTGTTGAACTCTTAAAGCCACCCTACTAACTGCAGCTCATTACAGAATTCAGTATGAAGTCCCTGGTCAAGGTGGCATCTGATCTATGCCTTCCCACACTTCTGGTGGCAGCTGTTTCCAGATTACTGCTGTTACCCTCCTAAAGAACCTGGCCCAGCTGGCCCATGCTGGAAGATAATCTGGGTGTCATCAAACTATGCCACTTTTGAGATGCACACCGAGGCCTCACTCTTTCCTTCCTTGATGAACTTCTTTTCCTTCTCGGATACTGGGAAATTGGAAGGAGGCCACTAATACCCAGAATCCTGTGTTCTGGGCCTGGGGAAACAATTGTCAACATATCTGGTCATTAATACTCAGGAAAGCTTGAAGCCAGCACAGCTTCTGGGACACCAGTCCCTATTTGCCCTATTAGACCTAAATTTGTAATAGCTATACAGCTATATCATGCAGTGTGGGATCCCTTGCCATGTATGTTTTGTAGTAGCAGTGCTGTCATTTTTTTCTGAAGTCTATTTTTCTGAACTCCAAATTCATGCAATATATATGTTTTACAATAAGGCTTTTTAAAATTCAGTACCTCTCACAAAGCCAAAGACATATGACCATCATTTACTGTAGCTTTCTCAAGTTTTCAAATATCCTGCTTATAACTGTCTAGGAGTCATGGAAAGTTTAAAATGTCCATATTTCCAAAACCAAGTTCTATGAACCATGAGATTCAGGAGAAACTTCCCTGGTGTCCAGAATTATGAAAATGAGTAGCTTTGAAGGATTTAGGTAAGTTATCCAGGCAAAGCAACCAGAGAGACAGCCCTGTGGATAAGAATACTTCCTCCTCTTCCACAAGACCTGAGTTTGGTTCCCAGCACTATATCAGGTGGCTAACAACCACCTGTAACTCCAGCTTCTGGGAACCCAATGCTCTCTTTTTGGTCCCCACAGGCATGTACATGCACACCCTCACACATAGACATACACATATATAAAAACCTTTTTAAAAAAGAGGCAAACAGCATTTTCAGAGGAGGGCAGCAAAGCAAGGTAACATGGCTAGGAGAGGGTCCCTGAGAGACCAGCTTCTCCCAAACAGAAGGCCAACTGTGTAAGGGTTCAGTCTGACATGACTGAATAATTAGGAAAGCTTTTCACCAACACATACAAAGAGACTGTGACATGAACCACATTTTAGAATTGATCAGCCAGAAAAACAAACAAACAAGGATCATGGGATAGGTGTCAAAGAGGAAGGAGACCAACCTGAGGCCTTCTGCTGGCCTTCATATCAGATAGGTCACCTCTGGATCCAGGAAGACCTGCTTGAATCCTACCCTACATCCTGAGTGTTGCTTACTTAGCCCTTCATGGTTCTGTTTGAAGCTCCTTCTGCATTTGTGTGTTTTCCTTCAGCTCTACCTCAACTTTGACAGGAATGTAGAATGCAGCCTTTCCCCACCTCTCCTACCCACTTAATGTGTTTGCATGAGGCAGCTATGTGTGGTGGGAAGCATGGGGCAGAAAGAGCATGTGCATGTCCACGGCCATTAGAGCTGTGTGTTTTTTCAGTTGACGTCACCAGCCTGTGGTGGGGCACCCCTTACTCCTCCCTCCCCTCCTTCCACCCTCCAGGCCTCAGTATCCACAGCTAATATGTTGTTTGTGGGAGTAGTTTAGCCGTGTTCTCCTTGATGCCATAAGGAACAAACCGTCAGGGTCTCACCTCTGTCCGCTGTCACTCATTAGGTCTTTTCTGAAGCATACAAAGTCTCTTTCAGGAGAGAGACTTTGGTGCTAGTTTTACGGATAGCACCCCAATCACCCAGCCTTCCCCGTACCTGCAGGGAAGCCCCCCACCCCCAGAACCTTGGGGGACTCTCAGGATCCTTTGAGAACCGAGGGCTGAGTCATTTGCGGGAGACCTTCCACATTCCTAGCTTTGTGAATCTATGGTTCCTGTGTGCCAAGTTTGTGAAACTGGAAAGGACAGGCAGAAATGCAAGGCTGAGAAGTATGGTGGCCTCATCAGGGTTTCTCAGAACGTCTACTTACAGGACCCTACCGCAGCACTTACGAGGACCCCAAAAGAATGTTTTCCATAGAGCTTCATCCTGGGCCGTAGATATTGCCCTACCAATTACCTTCTCTGAACCTCAATATTTTTTTTTTAGTTAGAGCTAAAATATCCACTTGAAAAGAGTGTGGTAAAAATCAGATGAAATAAGTGGCAGGAAATGCTCAGAGCACGTTATGTATCTTCATAAAAATAGGTTACATCCCTGTGTAACAAGTAAATATTCAAATAAATGACATAATGGAATCAAAGTAATTTTCAAGTGAAAATTTTGTAACTAGTCATTGTTATTAGTATTATTATCTTCATTAAGTGGATCTTGGAGGTGCTACCAACATTTTATGTCTCTTCTTCCAAGTACCAAGAAGCCACATATTACAGCAGAAAGGAGAGTTCTTCGTATCTTCCGTGGAAAGGACTTGGAACCCTGGTCTCATTTATTGGCTCCATGGAGATATGGGTAAACCTGTCTAGCCATCTCTGTTTCCTCATGATTCTGAAAGTGGTTTGGGAAGAGCTAATAATACAGTATTTCCCAGGATTGCAATGAGAATTTGGAATCATGTCTGCACAGTACTGGGCTAGAGAGATCCCAAACAAACAGAATCCAATCTTGTTTCTCTCCAGCATCCTAATTCATTCACATTCACCTTCACCCTTTGCCTAAGGTATCTTCTTTCTTTTCATCAAAACCTCCCCATAGAAGCAGATCCACAATTCCCTTTTAGACCAGTCCTTTGAACTCTGCTCTGGGCTGTACAATGGGGTTTCTGGTGTCGAAGTCTTCAGCAGACTCAGGTTCTGAATGAGAAGTAGGTTGAAAACCAGACTTGAATGCAGACTGGACCCTGAGAAGGAGGCAGGGACATGTGCTGGGGCAGAGGCATCTGAATATAAGAGCCAGAGGACAAGGAGGTGTGTGACTAAAACCTTTCTTCTGGAAATGACTTGGCAATTGCACTCCTGAACTCACTGTGGTATTAATTACCTGCACAAGGCTGGGCCCATCAACAATCAACTTTTATCATGGATGTGAGAGGGGTTCGTGAGGCCACACCCCTCCTTGAGGGATGACTTTCTGTTAATGATTGCTCAAAGAGGGGTTTCTCTTTCTTCAATGCTGTGGCCCCTGGAGAGTGTTTAAATTCCAGTAAATAACCCCCTTCCCATGCTCGTGCAAGTAGCCATAATTAAATTCAGTGAAACACACACGTACATACACAAGAGGGGAGGAGATCAAAGTTAGAGAAGGAAATTTTTCAGTAGGTGAGAGAGGGGAGAATAAGAGAGAGGAGTGGGGAGTGAAAACAACCTAAAACTCATTATATACATGTATGAAATTTTCAAAGAAAAAATTAAACACAACTTTGAAGTAGAAGGGAGTAAAAGTAATGCATAGATGATAGGACTATCTCCAGCATAAAACAATGTACTCTTTTCAGCAACATATTCTGAGGGCACAGAAACCACAAAATGATGGGATGGGCGGGCATGAACACGGAGGTAGACAAGCATTAATCAGAGCTGTGCCAGACACTTACTGGAATCTGGACTCAGACAAACTGTTAGAAATTTTAACACAGTGGAATATTTTAACCGTGTTAATAGTTACAAATAGACAGATATTTGATAGGAGAACGAAATATTAGCAGTTTTAGAGGCTGTGATGATAAGTTTTTATTATTTACTGTTATTCATTGTCGTGTGTGTGTGTGTGTGTGTGTGTAATACAGGCATGTACATGTTATGGTGCACGTGCAGATAGATACCAGAGGTCAACTTTGAGGATTTGGTTCTGCCCTGCAGCTATAGGATCTGGACACTGAAGTCAGATGACCAGGTTTCTATTACAAGCAGCTTTACCAGCTGAACCATCTCACTAGCCCATGGTGGTTGATTATGTATGTCAATATGAATGGCCATCAGGTATCTACAAATTTAGACAAATGTATTCTGATTCATCTGCAAGAAGATTCTAGGGTGAGATTAACAGTCATAGATTACAGTAGGCCAAATAAAGCAGATTTCCCTCCGTGATTCGAGTAGCACACCTAATCAGCTGAAGGCCAATGGAATATAAAGGCTGATCCTTCTTGGAATAAAAGGGAACTGTTTGTGCCTTACAGCTTGAATTGTGGTCCTGATCTTTCCCCTACTGTTAGACTTCGACTGAAAAGACAGCTCTTGTATTTCAAGCCTGTCAGACTGGAATGTTTTCTCCTGCATTCAAACCTGAACTCGAAGTATACAGCAGCCCTGGATCTCCAGCTTGGGATGCATTTGGTTGCAATGTTGCACTGTGTTTTTGTTTTTCAGTTCTGGAGATCTGACCAGTGTCTCGTGCATGCTAGGTAAGTGCTCCCCCATTGAAGCACACTCTTAAACACAGTAGCTATAGAGCTGTAGGTTCTGGGGCTCTTAGCCTCCATAATCATACAGCCAAGCCCTTGTTATAAGCCCCCAGTATCCTTCCCATTCTGTCTTCCAGTCCTCTCCTGTCTTTTCTTTTCTCTTCCTGTCTCTATACCACATTCACACCACACTTACGGTTTCTCTGAAGAGCCCTGACTAACACAGGCATGGTAATATGTCATCATTATATTTAGAAATACATATCTGAGTGTGTTGGATAGTCCTGTGTCAACGTGACACACAAACTAGAGGTATCTGGAAGGAGGGAAGCTTAGTTAAGAAAATGCCTCCATAAGATCCATCTGTAGGGCATTTTATTAATTAGTTATTGATGGGGGAGGGTCTAGCCCATTGTGAATGGTGCCATCCCTGGGCTGGTGGTCCTGGGCTCTATAAGAAAGCAGGCTGAGCAAGCCAGTAACAGCACCCCTCCATGGCCTTTGCATCAGCTCCTGCCTCCAGGTTCCTGCCCTGCTTGAGTTCCTGTCCTGACCTGACTTCCTCCAATGATGTACTATGATGTGGAAGTGTGAGTCAAATAAACCCTTTCCTCCCCAACTTGCTTCTTGGACATGGTGTTTTGTTGCAGCAATACAAACTCTAGTTAAGACATTGAGATACTAACAAATAAAATGATGTCTGATGTTTGCTTCAAAATAATACTGGGGAGAAGAATGGAAAAAGAGTTAGATGAAACCAAACTGGCTATTTACTGATTACAGCAACAGCTGAGAAATGGAAACAGGGTTTCCTTGTACTGTTCTCTCTAGTTTTGAATATGATTTAATATTTCTTTAATAAAAAAATATAAGATGGAAGAAAAGAATTGCCCTTGGTGGGTGATAGAGGGAATTGAGGAGGTTACTTTTGTTAGTTAACAGCTTCTGTAGAATCACTTGACTAATTATGTAGGTTAAAAAATGCATCTTAAAATTTATAACTGAAGAAGAGCTACAGTGAACCTAATGCTTCAAGATAAATTTAGATTCATTTGAAACATCAATGATTCCTGCTCTTCAACCCTGTGCTGGAGTCTTCTTCACTTTAGCAATAAGATAAGAAAAAGAAACATGAGCTAAAAAGATTGAGAATAGATAACCAGATTAATGTAGTTGCAGACAATATTACATGCCTAGATAATCTGCATACTTTAGAAAACTGGCTCTATATAGGAACACAATACAGAACCAAGTAAGAAGGCAGTGATAAGTATAATGGCTGCAGAAACTGTAGGTAGATTGAACCAAACCATCTTTTTTAAAAAAATATTTATTACTTCAGGTTACATCTCCATCACAGTGTCCTCTATCCACCCCTCCCAGTCCCGCCCTCCCACCCTCTACCCCCTATCCCTTCCATCCCACTCCTCTGGAGTGGAGTGTCCCTACATAACAGTCCCCCGCCCTAGTTCAGCAGTCATATGAGGGCCAAGTGCCTCCTCGTACATTAGGGGTCTACAAGGCAGCACCACTAGGGCAAAGTGTTTCATTGAGAGGAAAAAAGTCTATGTTCATGTTCCCTTTGGTGCATTGGCTGTAGTATAGTTATGCTGTACCATATGGCTAAAATCCGATTATAAGTGAACAGATGCCATGTGCATCCTTCTGAGTCTGGGTTAGCTCACTCAGGATGAGCTTCTCTAGTTCCATCCTTTTGGCTGCAAATTGCATGATTTCATTGTTTCTGATTGTATTCCATTGTGTAGGTGTACCACAATTTTTTTTTTTATCCATTCCTCAGTTGAGGAACATCTGGGTTGTTTCTAGTTTCTAGATATTACAAATAAGGCTTCTATGAACAAAGAATAGGAAACGTCCTTGTGGTTTGGTGAGGAATCATTTGGATGTATACCCAGAAGTGGTATGGCTGGGACTTGAGGTAGAGCTATTTCAAGTTTTCTAAGATATCTCCAGACTTATTTCCATAGTGGTTGTACAAGCTTGCACTCCCACCAGCAATGCAGGAGTGTTCTCCTTTCTCCATACCCTCACCAGCATGTGCTGTCATTTGAGCTTTTGATCTTAGCCATTCTGACAGGTGTGAGATGGAATCTCATAGTTGTCTTGAGTTGCATTTCTCTGATGATTAAGGATGCTGAGCATTTCTTCAAGAGTCTCTCAGCCACTAGGGATTCCTCCTTTGTGAAATCTATGTTTAGCTCTGTTCTCCATTTTTAAAAAAGAATTTATTTATTTATTTTATGTATATTAATGCTCTATCTGCATGTACACCTGCAGCCAGAAGAGGGCATCAGATCACATTGTGGATGGTTGTGAGCACCATGTGGTTGCTGGGAATTGAACTCAGAACCTCTGGAAGAGCACTAGCCAGTGCTCTTAACCACTGAGCCATCTCTCCAGCCCTGTTTTCCATTTTTTGATTGGATTATTTGGTTTCTTGGCATTTAATTTCTTGAGGGTTTTTTTTTTTTTTTTTTTGTAAATTTTGGATATTAGCCCTCTGTCAGATGTGGGATTAGTGAAGGTTTTTTTTTCCCCAATATGTAGGTTGCTGTTTTGTTCGAATGACAGTGTCTTTTGCCTTACAGAAGCCTTTCAGATTCATGAGGTCCCATTTATTGAATCAAACCATCTTAAGGTGGATAGACTTTTATGAAGAAAGTTATGAAACATCACTGAAGGGCATTAGACTTAATTAAAACCATGCATAATAGTACTTTCCCCTCAGATTCAGCACTTCTGACCTAAGTTTAACAGAGACTTTTATGGAATTGGACAGACTGACAAAAATTATGATTTTTCAAAGTTTTGAAAAACAGCTTGAGAAGATCAAGGTGGAGAGGGACTGGAGAGGTGGCTCGGTGGTTAAGAGGACTTGCTGCTCTTGCAGAAGCCCTGAGTCTGATTCCCAGCACCCAAGTCAGTGTCTCACAACTACCTGCAACTCCAGCTCCTGGGATATCTGACGCCTCTGGCTTCAGAGGGCATGTGTACGCACATGAGCATATATACCCACACAGACTCACACTTACACACATAATTAAAAATAATTCATATTATATACTTAATACTTTAAGGTGTCAGGCCAGTCGCGCAATGGATAACGCGTCTGACTACGGATCAGAAGACTTTAAGGAGCAAGGGGCAGGCTTGCTTTTGTTTTACTATATATTAAAGTTCCTTTTCAAATAGTAAAATGTTAGGAGAGAGATTATAAGAATAGTGGAACATACTAGATAGAGATCCTAGAAATAGTCTCAATAAAAACCTTAAAATGTGATAATTATTCAGGTAATAGACAGCTATTAATAGATTGCTCAGTGAATGGAACTGATGTTCCCTGGGAGGAAAATGAAGTTAGAGACTCATTTCACACATTCACAAAAAATAAATTCCCAAAGGATTTCAACCCCAAGTGAAAAACAGCTTGGGGGAAGGGGTGATCACCCCAAAAGGGAATAGCTCTCTTCTGCAAATAGAGAACATAAGATACAAGAGGTTGAAATAAGAAAAACTATTAACTAAATCCTGATTAAATTTTCTGTGTAATAAATGACCCCGCTCAGAAGTTAAGAGTTCACAGACCATAACTTATCTACATGTGCTAATGACAGTGCATTAAAGATCCATATCAGAACATGCGGAAAAGACATAAAGTGACAAAATCAAATCAGAAGTTGTACAGACGGCGTGAATGATTCACAAAAGAGAAAATCAAAACAAGTAAAAGCGTGGGAAGATTCTCGAAGCCAATCATAATCAGAGAACTATAAAAAATAGAATGAAATACTGTTTCATACCTATCAGGTTGACAAAAACCATAATGTCTGACCATGAGAAGAGAGGAAAACTAAAATGCAGCTAGTGGGACAACTAGTTCAGAGACAAACATGAGGGATATTCAGCTTATCTCTTTTTTTTTTTTTTTTTTGGTTTTTCGAGACAGGGTTTCTCTGTGTAATAGCCTGGCTTTGTAGACCAGGCTGGCCTCGAACTCACAGAGATCCGCCTACCCCTGCCTCCTGAGTGCTGGGATTAAAGGCATGAGCCACCAATGCCCGGCTGCTTATCTCTTTAAAAATTCTTTCATAGCCAATGGTGTTGGTGCAGGCCTTTAATCCCAGCATTTGGGAGGCAGAGGCAGGATCTCTGTGAGTTTGAGGCCAGCCTGGTCTTCATAGTGAGTTCCAGGACAGACAGAGCTACATAGTGAGGCCATGTCTCAAAAACTAAACAAACAAAAATCATTTTGTTGTATGACCTAACAATGCTAGCTATTCACCTGAGAGAAAGGCTGATGGATGAACACAAAGAGACGTTCATGATAGAATTTAAACAAAACGCATATATGTGACAGAAACATCATACTGTACCCCATAAATATGTACAGTGACTGAGTTAATCAAAATGAAAAAGAAGTATAACCACATGAAAATAACAATAAGTAAATAGGAAAGAATCTTGGAATGACTTAAATTATGAAAACCTAGCTCTGGAAAAATTAAAAGTGTTACACTTTCTTATTTGAATAGTAAAGTGAGTTACCTAGATTTATACCATGAATCAGCATAGTCAATCTCAAAAACAATGCAGGATTTAAACAAGTCCAGAGCCAGTTGTGGCGGCTCACACCTGCAATCCCAGCACTTGGGAGGTAGAGGCTGGAGCAACAAGAGTTTGAGGTTGGTTGGAAGCATGTAAGTCAACAGCCTAGCTCTGCCAAGACAGGGTAGGCATGTCCTTCATAATTCTGGCTTCACAGTTAATGTCTGTCAGGGATACTGGGCTAAAAGGCTGAAGATAGATGCTTCAATGTTATAGAGAAAAATTGGGGGCTGTCCAGGCAGCCAATTGTCTGTCATTTCTTAGTTTTGGAAGCTGCTAGTTCTGCCCTTCCTGTATATTCAGACATATTTATCCTTCTCAGGTCTCTGATGTGGTTGAAGACTAGATAGTTATAGTCTCACAGTTAAGTTTAAGTTGTTTAGAAATTAAAAGGATTTTCTAGGTCTAAGAAGATGTTTTTAAGTTAGTAATGCAAGTTAGGATGGAAACTGAGTTAGGTATAGAACTTTAAACTCATTGAGATAGATAGGTAATAGAATATTATTTTCAGTTGTCAAATACAAATGGACTGGACATTGGGAATGTATGTTATACCTTATAATTTTTATAATTGTTGCCTAACTGTTCTTATTGTTTTGTATTGTGTTTATTGTTATAGGAAAAAGAGCCTTTTATTGGACTAAAAAGGGGAGCTTTTGGAGGGAAAAAAGATATACCTTAAATTTCAAAAAAAAAGTGGATAGGAGGGAGAGGAGGAGGAGGGTAAGAGGGTGGGACTGGGAGGGGAAGAGGGATGGGGCTATGATTGAGATGTAACTTGAAGAAATAAATAAATGTTGGGAAAAATAAAAAATAAGTTTGAGGTTGGGCCCCTGAGATGGCTTGTTGGGTAAAGGAACTCACTGCCAGGACCCAAGACCTGAGGGACTCATGATGTGGAAGGAGAGAATTGGCTCTCTGAAGTTGTCCTCTAACCTTGACATGTGTGCACGTTCACACACACCCTAAAGAGTTCAAAGTCATCTTTAACTATACAGGAACTTTCAGGTCACCCTAGGGTGTATGAGACCTTATCTCAAAAAGAAAGCATAAAATATCCCAATCCCAAGAGAAACTAAACAAAATGCATATTCAAAGATGGTACGTATGGTTTCCTATTATTTTTATAATATTTTAAAAACAGATATAAATTTAGATGACTACACTCAAAACAGTGTGGAAAGGCATAACTCGAGGCAGCTTGTGGCACCCATGTCTGTAACCCCAGCGCTCTGGAGGCTGGGGCAGGAGGACTCTGAGTTATAGGGCAACCTGTTCTACATTATGAGATCCTGTATCAAGAAAAGTGAGCCCTGATATCCAGCCTGCACTCGAGCCGCACCACAAGAGCAAAGGTAA
>CAJQZJ010033263.1:269599-322525 GCA_907164525.1 Lophiomys imhausi | reverse complement strand
CTCTCTCTCTCTCTCTCTCTCTCTCTCTCTCTCTCTCTCTCTCTCTCACACACACACACACACACACACACACACACACACACACACACATGCATACTCCCCCATCTGGCTGGAGAGGGGCCAGGATGCCAGCGGAGATGAGTTTGTTTGGTGCTCAGAGGATCCTGGCAGCTGGTAAGGGCTTGTTTCTCCCTGTTTCCCTGATTCTTTCTCCTCAGCTAACAGTCCCACCCAGCTCCTCAGCCCCTCCCCTCAGTACCCCTGTCGGAAGAGTGCCACTGAGTCTCACTCCACCCTCCTCTGCAGGAGCCAACCGGCAAGCGGCAGCCTCAGGACTAGGAATCCAAGCGCATAAAAAGGCCCTGAGCTGCCGCATCTGCTTGGCTGGCTCGTGCTGGTGCTCAACCTCCGGTGAGAGCCGAGAGCGGTGGGAGCGCACTGGCTTAGCTGGGGTTTCCGATTTCGGCAGGCAACGCCCATGGCCCTGGACTGCGCCTTCAAGACTGATAGGGACATCCACTCTCTCCAGTTGCAGAAAAGTTTGGACAAAGTGAATTTAGGGTGGATTTGGGAGATGGCAGTTGTTCCCTCTGCTTCCTTTGTGTCACCTCTCAGAAGCCCACACCTCCAACCCCCTCCATCTTTCCCACATTGACACCCAGCTCCCAGACCCTCCTCTTCTTTCCTTGATTCCCGGGCCTCTGTGGGGTCCAGGATGTTAGTTCTGTTCCCTGCTGGTATCATTCTTCTCCCTATCCCTGTCTGCTGAACTGTCTCTCACCTATTCCCAAGCCTTCCCGCTGTCATCCTCACCTCCCTTCTCTCCACCTCTAAACCTTTCTTTACCCGATCCATCTTATCTATCCAACTTCTTGCTCCCACACCGGCCCTCCATCCTCTTTCCTCTCCTTCCCTCCCTCAAATCCTAACCATGGATTCTGAGCCCTCTTGGACTGCCATCCCCTCCCCTGAGGGCAGCCTGCCTGTCCCCAACGCCACTACACCCTGGCTGGGCAGGGATGAAGAGCTAGCCAAGGTGGAGATTGGCATCCTAGCTACTGTTCTGGTTCTGGCCACAGGGGGCAACCTGACTGTACTGGTGGTGCTGGGCCGCCAGGGCCGCAAGCGCTCCCGTATGCAGCTGTTTGTGATGCACTTGGCCCTGACTGATCTGGGCGTGGCGCTTTTCCAGGTACTGCCGCAGCTGCTCTGGGACATCACCTACCGATTCCAGGGCTCTGACCTTCTCTGCCGGGCTGTCAAGTATCTACAGGTGCTCAGCATGTTTGCGTCCACTTACATGCTGCTGGTCATGACACTGGACCGATACCTGGCTGTCTGTCACCCTCTTCGAAGCCTCCAGCAGCCCAGCCGGTCCACTTACCCTCTCATTGCTGCTCCCTGGCTGCTGGCTGCCATCCTCAGCCTCCCTCAGATTTTCATTTTTTCGTTGCGAGAGGTGATACAGGGCTCTGGGGTGCTAGACTGCTGGGCAGATTTCTACTTTTCTTGGGGCCCACGGGCCTACATCACCTGGACCACCATGGCCATCTTTGTGCTGCCTGTGGCAGTGCTCACAGCCTGCTATAGCCTCATCTGCCAGGAGATCTACAAGAACCTGAAAGTCAAGACACAGGCTGGCAGCAAGGAAAGAAGGGGCTGGAGGACTTGGGACAAGTCCTCTTCTTCTGCCCCTGCTGCAGCCACTAGAGGGCTGCCCTCCCGGGTCAGCAGCATCAGCACCATCTCCAGGGCAAAGATCCGAACTGTGAAGATGACCTTTGTCATTGTGCTGGCCTACATCGCTTGCTGGGCACCCTTCTTCAGTGTCCAGATGTGGTCTGTGTGGGATGAGAATGCCCCTAATGAAGGCAAGTATTTGGTCTATGTGAGGTGGTGTGGGAGGACAATAGGGTTAGGATAAAGATTGCAGTGCCTCCCAGGGCCAGGGAGGACACAAATGAGTGGAGTTACTAAGATAGTTGGTGCTTGCTTGTTTCAGAGCATGTTCTGGTGCTGTGACAAATACCCACCTAACACTTAAAGCAGAGAAGTTTATTTCTCACTGTCCTAGAGGCTGGGAAGGGTGCTCTTGAAAGTGTGGGGACTCTCTGAGGATTTTCAGGGTGGTGAAAGGCACCCCTGAAAGTATTCAAATTGGCTTTTTAAATGGACATAATCTTATGGTAACAAACTTTTCTTTTCTTGCTAACTCATTCACCTGTTAATCCCCAAGCCCCCAGTCAGCATCCAAATGTCTCATCTGAATACTTTCATTGGCATATGACTTTGAGAGCTCTGTTTCTAATACAAAAATTCTGGGGACAGACTTTCAGAGCGCAGTCTTGCCCCATGTGGTCCCATCCAGCCCACCGAAGCTATGTGAGTGAATATCAATTGTGTAGAATTTCTTGATGTTTAATTTTTGATTATTTATTTAACAATTTTAAAATTCCATGTGATGCGAGTGAAATACAGCATTTGTTCTGGAACAATGCAGAGACTAGCCTGGGCCCTGTGAGAAAGAGAGATTTTGGTGTATTTGCTCAGCCAACTTCCAGTATGCTACATGGGCTTAAGGATCATAGACTAACAGATCTGAAATGGGGGTTTCAAATAATCTGTTCCTGGATGGCATGGTTGGGTACAGGGACTGTCTTCTCTCTGGGTGCCCTTTCTTCTGTGTCTGGACATAGCTCTGTGGCTCCTTCTCAACCACCACATTTAATTAGTTAGGGCTGGCATATGACAGCCCTTAGATCTCAAATTGAGCTCCATCATTATGTCATTGAGGAAAGAGAGGCTCAGAATTGATCCCTGACTTGCCCAATGCCACTCAGCTAGGAGTGGCGAAGTAAGGAATAGAGCCCAATCTTCCAGCTTTTTTTTTTTTACAATTACTCTCTCTCTCTTCATTTTGTTTTATTTTTCAGACAGGGTTTCTCTTTGTAGCCTTGGCTGTCCTGGACTCACTTTATAGACCAGACTAGCCTTGAACTCACAGAGATCTGCCTGCCTCTGCCTCCCGAGTGCTTAGATTAAAGGTGTGTGCCACCACACCCCCGACCCCACCTCTCGCTATTTAATTTTATGAGTGCAGATGTTTTGCCTGAATGTCTATACCTAGTGTGTGTGCTTGGCGCCCACAGCAGCCAGAAGAGGGTGTTGACTCACCTGGAACTAGAGTTATGAACCATCTGCATGGTTCCCAGAATGGAACCCAGGCCCTCTCAAGATTAGTCTTTTTTCTTTTAATCCACACCTTGCCTGCAATTCTGCTTCTTAACTGGGGCTCTACAAGGAGAGCTTTCCCCTTACCTAAAAAACAAAATGAGTTTCTTCAAAAAGACTGAGTGGCAACAGGGAATGACATAGACAGCATCCTCCCAAGCTTCAAACACTGCAGGTGCCTCAGGTGACCTTGTCACTATGCAGCCCAGACTGGTGTTGCACTTTTGATCCTCCTGCCTCTACCTCCTGAGCATCAAGAATATAGATGTATAACACTGTACTTGGTTCTGTCCCTTTGACATTAGCCTGGACACAAAGGTATTTGGAAGTTTTTCTGTAAGCAGTGAACATATTAAACCCATCTTACTATTAAGGCTCTTCCTGTTCTAGCCAAGGATAGACTAGTAGGAAGGACTTCTTCGTACCAAGCATGTGAATCTACATGGTGTTATGGAGTGGCTTTTTCTACAGTGCTTTTGGGTAATTCAGACCTCAGAGAGCCCCGAAGGCTATGGGCCCAAGATGCCACCGCTAGAAGGTGAAGGAGCCAGGTGGGTTATGGGCCAACTCTGTTTGTTACATAGCTTTTCTTCCAGTAATTACCTTTTGGCCAAGGACACCAAGGAGGAGGTGGTGTTTGCCCTTTATTGAAGGATGTGTGGGAAGATGAATTCTGTTTTTTCCATTAGGCATCGTGATTTACGGCTTTGCCTGAAGGACCCACCATTATTGCGAGAGTGTCCCCAATACATTGTCTGGGTAGAGAGTGATTTCCCGTGGCTGAGGGCCTCTCTGAGCTAGCAGTGCAAGGACAAAGCACTTTCTTACAATGTGCTCTCAGAAAAATGAAAGTTCCATGGGCTTTGAGTCATTGCTTTAGAATTATTCGTTAAGTACATGCCATCCTCCCACGGTCTTTGGATACGCCTATCTCCTTTGCCCTGGTAGGGTGAGTTTCTACCTACCTGGACTGGGTGTGGTCAATCTTCCCACAAGGGCTAAGAAGGAACCTCCATGGAGTCTAACACTACCTTGTGGCACATCCCCATCCCCTACGCTGTGCCTGGCTCAGATGGACCTAACGAAAATGTGTTTTCTAAGGCATCTAATTTGTCCACCTAGGACAAATGGCTTTGGCTTCTGACTTGTGTCTTTATTGAATGTTCCCACTCTATGTCTTCTATTCTTTTTTTTTTTTTTTTTTTTTGGTCCCAGAAGTGGCCATACCCAGAGCACATCCAAAGGAGTTATTCATGGTTGTCTTGAATGAAGCCTTTGCCATGCAGTGCTGGGTAAACACATGGGCTGGACCTTTGAGGTTATGGTGGTAGCTCTGGTGGGGTCCAGGATCACAGGTGCACTGCACATGCCACATAATGCCAAAGAAAGCTGCGTGAAGCACCTCAGATGAGATCCAAAATGACTGCAATTTTTTTTTTTTACTGCATATACAAGTTCTTGTAGAAATGTAATTTTTTTTTATGTGATAACAAAGACTTTTTCCCTTCACAGAAAGCCAAGCCATACCTGGGAATATTAGACAGGCTTTTGGGAAGAGGAATGGGGAACAGGAAGCAGACTACATAAACTAAAGACTACATGGAGGGCCTGCCTAATTAAGGGATACCAGTAAATGACAGGCACAGCAGGAGGAAGGCTGAGGGAGGCTTCTCTGGGGAACCAGAATCAAAGCATGAAGGAGCTTGTGAGTCGTGCTACAGGAGCTAGCCCGGATGATCTGGGTGCATTGGTTGGAATGAGTCCCTCCAAGGAGCTAGATCAGCAGTTCTCAACCTGTGGTTGAGACCCCTTTGGGGGGTGTCAATCGACCCTTCACAGGGGTTGTCTAAGACCATCAGAAAACACAGATATTTACATTATGATTCATAACCGTAGCAAAATTGCAATTATGAAGTAGCAACAAAAATAATTCTATGGTTGGGGGAGTCTCCACAACATGAAAAACTGTATGAAAGGGTTGCAGCATTAGGAAGGCTGAGAACCACTGAACTAGGTGAAGATTGCTTGCAAGAAGAGGCAGATAAAGATGGCTGAAGTTGAGCCTTCACTGTCTTTGGAGTGATACATTTTACCTCACCCTTTCGGTGCGTTAGGAATTCACACACCATTTTGTTAGGTCCTATGGCTCAGGGTCCCTCACAGGGAAGCAGTTATATTATCAGCCAGGTTTATTATCATCTGAGGGCTCAGCTGGGAGAAAATCTGCTTTCAAGTATGCTTGGGTATGGGTTGACTGGCAGGCCTCTGTGATAGGCTGGCCACATGCATTGGTTCCTTGCCATGAAGGTCTCTCCACAGGCCTGCTTCAAGCATGGCAGTTGGCTTTGCCCCTACAGTGAAGGAGTTTCAGATGTTTCATTCCAAAGTTTTCTGGTCTATTGCTTTGGACCTGAGACAAAAGAAGACTATGATGACCAGAGCACATGGCAAAAATGCTCTCTAGAAAATAGAAAGACCAAAGCCACTCTGAATACTTTCCTATTGTCACTGCTCAGTAAGCATCAAATTAGCTTACATTCCTATCCAATTCATCTTTGGATTGAATTGGATAGGAATGTTTGAATTTTAGAATTTTGTTTGAGTTCCTGACTTGAGTTTCATATTTAAAATAATCAGGGTTGGGGAGGTGGTTCAGTGGGTAAAGTATTTGCGTGAGGACCTGAATTTGGATCTCCAGCATTCATCCATGGAAAAGAAAAAACTAGTGGGGTGATGGGATCCAAAGCTGGGCCAGGAAGATCCTGAAGGACTACTGACTGGCCAAGTCTACCCAAATAAGTGGGCTGCAGGTTCAGTGAGATGTCCTGAGTCAAAAAATAAGAAGTAATAAGGTGGGGAGTGATAGAGACACCTGACATGAACCTCTGACCTCACACAAGCATGTGCAAGCATGTGCACCTGTATACACACTTCTGTCCCTACTGTTTCCCCTTTGACTTATGTTTCCCTCCTTTACTCTTTCTTCATCAACGCAATACCAGTCTTACTCTCTCACTCTGTTTTTCTTCCCTACCTGTACTGACACTAGCTAATAAATCCATGCTTACAGTACTATTGGCTCTTCTTTGTTCTCTGAAATGTCTGGTGCTTAGGAACTGATTGATCCTTGTTAGGCTACTCCTGTATTTTCAGAGTGGGCCTGCTCCTTCACAGTGATTGTTTTTGCAGCTACATCCCACTCTCAGGGGAGATCAATCCTGGTGCCCTGAACACCAGTCCTACTAGAGGAGACTGGTGACTCAACTCCATTACAATGCAGCTCGTCTTGAACACTGTAAATACTTCTACTAAGAGAGTAAAAGTGATTTTTAAAAAAGTCTAACCAATAACCTAACCCCAGGTGTGCAAGTCCCAACCCAAAACCATAAAAAAACAAAAATTGAAAAACCAGGGAAAAGTAACTCCTTCAAAATTTACTAGTCCAACAGTAATGGCCCCCAATGAGACGGAATTAGACAAAAATCCCATGCAAAGGTTTAAAAGAATGATTATAAGTATGTTCAAGGAAATCATAGAGGCCACAAATAAACTCCCTAATGAGTTCCAAGAGAACACAAAAAGCTGAAAAAAGGAAATCAATATAAGATGTGAAAGAGACCATAGTGTTGAAGAAAAACTAACTGAAATACTGGAAATTTTAAATTAGGAAGTCAGTAGAAAGCTCTGCAGAAGACCTCATCAAAAGGACAGATCGTGAGAAGGACAGAACATCAGGACTTGAAGACAGGATAGAGAGGTTGGGTCAGTCAATGACAAAGGGAAATTAATAAGTAGGTGTGAACAAAACCATAAGCCAAAAACGGCTGATTCCTCAACAGTCTTTAAAAGCAAGAAGGGCTTAGAGCGATATGTTTCTGCTCAGCCTACAGTCCACTATAACTGAAATAGAAAGAAAACTTTCCATGATGAAAACAGAGTAAAGGAACCCATGACCACTAGGCTCTATGGAAAATTCTAGAAGGAAGGAACCTTTCATACCAAAGAGAAAAATATGCATATTCACAAGACTACAGGAAAGAAGAAAACTAATTTCTTCATGATTCGTTATCAGTAAATGTTCCACTTGTCTACCTATATACCCCAGGAAGCATTAATTTTTCTTGGGTGTAAAGAGATCATATGTAAAGAAAGTTTCAGAAGGCCTGTGTTAAGCTTGAGGCTGATCTGGCTCTAGAGAGAGTCTGAATCAAAAGAGGAAGGAGAGAAGCCCCACAATAGAGGATTCATGGCCCACATTTTGGAGCAAAATCTTTTTCTCCTATTTGGACCAGTCCTACCCAGGCAGAGTTTACTCATCTAAATTGAACTTGAAGCAAACCTTACTCCTACAGTTACAAATCAACCAAAACTAGGGTGGCAAGACCTGGACTCAGGAGTTAGGAGCTCAAGTCTGAGCTATGCCTACCTAGTGTAGAACCCCAAGTGAATCTCCTTCCCCCTCTGGAAAATGTCTTCATCTTCTCAGGGAAACTCAGCCTCTGTCCTAGGGTTCCCCGAACCCCTCTTAAGCTGTCATTCTAAGGCCTTTTGTGCTTCTGTCTCGGCAGATTCCACCAACGTGGCTTTCACCATCTCGATGCTTTTGGGCAACCTCAGCAGCTGCTGCAACCCGTGGATCTATATGGGCTTCAACTGCCACCTGTTGCCACATTCCCTGAGTCACTGTGCCTGCTGTAGGGGTTCCCAGCCCCAAGTGCACAGGCAACTCTCCAACAGCAGCCTTGCTAGCCGCCGCACGACACTGCTGACCCACTCCAGTGGTCCATCTACCCTCCGTCTCAGCCTTAACCTCAGCCTCCGTGCAAAGCCCAGGCCTGCAGGGCCCAGGCCTGCAGGGTCACTGAAGGATTTAGAGCAGGTGGATGGAGAAGCCACTATGGAGACTAGCATCTTTTAGAGAAGATTCCTGGGAATCTGGCTCTGTGTATCTCAGGCACTGGGAATATAGGCTAGAAGGGTCAGAGATGGTACTGAGTGGAGCCTAGTTTGAGGCAGGGTAAAGAGACCAGAATGGCTGCCGCTACTGTAGTTGTCATAGCAGCCCCTAGTGTGAGTATGGACCATTCTCTCTCAACTTTAGATCGCTAGAAATCAGGAGACTGATCTCCTTGTTCCTGACACATTCATTGAGCACCCATCAACATACCCAGTGATCTAGTGCTCTAGATCTGGGACAAGCCTAGATGGCACAGCCAACTCAGAAGTTTGTCTCATTAGTTGGCTACCTGTCCCCAGTCTAACCTGACCAGTACATCTCAGTGCAACAAGGAGAGGAGAGAATAGGTGATTAGAAAGGAGAGGTATGTGGGGCTTCCAGCTCTGCCCACCACCATACAGAAATGAAGTCGTCTGATGATGAGATGGGACCTGGTACCTGATAGGAATGTAGTAAATGCTAGCTCTCCTCCCTGTCACTCCTGACACAAGATGGGTGGCATGGGGGCACGCCGTGCATTCTCAGTGGTACGGTCCACTGTGGCTCAGATAGGAAGAAAGAGGAGGGCCAGGGGTGGTGGCGCACGCCTTTAATCCTAGCACTTGGGAGGCAGAGGCAGGCAGATCTCTGTGAGTTGGAGGCCAGCCTGGTCTACAAAGTGAGTCCAGGACAGCCAGGGCTATTACACAGAGAAACCCTGACTCAAAAAAACTAAACCAAAACAAACCAAAAACCAAAACCATCCAAACAAACAAAAAACCCAAACCTTTCAGTTAGGAAGAAAGAGGAGAGGAAGAAGGAATGAAAACGGTCACAATAAAAATCAGGAGCAGGAATGAGTCTGAGAGGCCACAGGCCTGTCTTATCCAGGGATCTAGATTTCCTTTCTCAGGGACTGTGCAGAACAGACTTCCTTCCTGAAAACATCCAATTTGGTTGATCATGGCTCTAGAAATCCTTGAAGTTCTAGGAAAAGTTGTGATGGGGTGATGTTATGCATTCTAAATGTTAATTAATTGGTCCCAGAGGCCTACTTTGCTGTCTGTTATTTTCTCTGGTTAAATAAATGCTGAGGCCTGAGATTGGGCAAAGACAGAGGTAAGAGGGACTAAGGTATGGGTGTGTGAAGCAGAGAGGTTGATGGGTAGAAGAAGCCTCCAAGAAAAAAAGGACAAGCAGCTGGAGCAGGAAGGAGGACACACACCATGGGTTAGAGAAAAGAAGATCATTCCATGTGGCCTGGAACATCAGCATAGCGTGGGGAATAACAGCCCAGGGGACGTATGTATAAATGGGGTCATATTTGGGGAATAGAATTAGGAGCTAGCTTAGATGGGCTAAGATTGCTCAATTCAGGCCAAGGTTTGTTAAAATCCATCAGGTTTCTGTGTACTCATTTATAATGGTGGGTTAAGGATTAACACCGCTGACCAATTAAATATAATATAAATACGAGTAAATAATTTAATTAGCCATTGTTCTACAAAGTTGGATTCGAGGTTTTAAATCTCTGCTCTGCCCTGGGAAGCCACCTTTCCGGGCCTCAGCCTCGACCGTAGTGAGATGGTCTCTAAGATCTTTCTTGGCTCTAGCCTTTTATGGCTTTGCAAGACTGGATTGGGTAATAGTACAAAAACACAAAGGGTGTTCTAACCAACAGACTCTAGAATTGTTCCATTTTCATAACAATTTCATATACACATTGACCTCTGTTCTGGTAGGTACCGTCATAGCCACACTGTTCACACTGACCTCAGTTCTGTGTTAGTGAATCCTCCTTCAAGGTAGGAAGAGACAGCGAGGAAAGGTGAAACCTTTTGCTTGCTCCCCTCTTCCTGGTTATCTCCAGGGGAGCTAAAAATCTTAGAGGAACTTCTCCACCTCAGATCTGGTTCCAAGGGGCAACTATGATTATGCCAAAAGCATTGGCCAGCAGCAGGTCAGGAGGGCTGGATCCTGGCTCTGCCCTAGCACAGTCAGTAAAACTCTGACCCTGGCTATCTCAGTTATAAGAGCCAGACAAAGTCGGTATAACTGTGGTTTGCAATCACTGCTGATTTACAAGTTTTAAGCAAAACTCTAGGGAACAGGTTCACTCTGCCCTTTTCCTACAGAAGCTTTAAAGAGTGATTCTGGCTTTGTAAAGACACTTCTCATGTGGTCAGGATTTTTGTTTTTGTTTTTGTCAACTTGACACAAACTATATTCACTTTGGAGATGGGAACTTCAATTAAGGAATTACCTCCATCAGACTGGTCTGTGGATATTTGTTTGATTGGTGATTGATGTGAGAATTCCAACCCACTATGGGCAGTGCCACCCTTTGGAAGGTAGTCATGGGTTGTATAAGAAAGAAGGCTATTGCCACTAGAGGCACTGCATATGTGACTGCTATGTCACATGTGCATCAGTAGGTGGCAGAGAGGAGAGAGGCTATATCTACATTCAGTGTTCTGACCTATGAACATCTGAATGAATAGTAGCCTAACATTCCTGGAAAGAAAAAAAAGCAAGCTGGATACCAACACTACTTTGCCACCATGGGTAGCCAGAGATGACTACAAGACCAGAACCAGGCAAGCACCAGATGAGCTCCCAGGACAGGAAACAAACCAGAAACTAGAAGAACTCTGGCCCTGTCTGTGGAGGTTGTGGGTGAGCCAGCCCTGAGGGAAGTGAGTGTGGGAGAGCCAGCACTGCCTTTTGTCTGCTATGTGGTAGTGTTGGCTAGGGAGAGATCTCCCCCTTCCCTTTTTCCCTCACCACTATTGGCTGACAAGAGATCTGGCCCAAAAGGGGTCACTAGAGCAGGAGAGCTGCTCCTGCCCCTCACATGGTGCAGCACTCAGGAGAACAGGCCCTGCACCTTTCCATGGTAGAACTGGCCATGCAAGTGGGGGTTGCAGGTCCAGAACCAGGACTTTGAGTTGGCACAACCCAATATCTACCCCATGGATGAACTGCTGGAGTGCAAGAAGAGGCCAGTTCCAACCCAAAATTACAGGATCTCCATGACACAGGACAGTAACAGCATATCTGAGAGGAGTTCCACGGAGGTTCAAGTACTGACAGAGTAGTGGAAACCAGGGGCCTCGTACCAGACCAAGGAGTCAATATAATGAACATTTGAAAGCAGAATGTGTGAACAAAGGGGAATATTGTGGGACATACTGAGATACACTGCAGCTTCCACAAAGAGCTGTTATTTTTTATGCTGGGACAGATTGCAAGGGTGGAGGATGGGTCTGGGGGGAGGTGGGAGATGGGAGGTAAACAGTGTGCATGATGTGAAATTCACAAAATAAATTTTTTTCATTAAAAAAAAGAAGGGTGACCTGAAAACATACATACAAATAACACCATACAGACTGAGTAGTTTGTATTTATGTATTTAGGAATATATATATATATATATATATATATATATATATATGTAACAACAATTAATGAAAAAAAGGCAATGATTTTGAAAACAAGAAGGGAAGGGTATATGGGAGAGCTTGGAGGGAGGAAAGGGAAGGGAGAAATGATATCATCTCAAAAATATAGAAATTGCTTTAAAAATTAAAATAAAAAGGAAAGCAGGCTGATCAAGCTATGGAGAGCAAGCCAGTAAGCAGCACCCCTCCACAGCCTCTGCTTCAGTTCCTGCTTTCAGGTTCCTGCCTTGACTTCCTGCACTGACTTCCCTCAGTGATGAACTATGACCCTGGGACTTGTAAGATGAAATAAACATTTCCGCCCCAAGTTGTTTTTGGTCACAGTGTTTATCACAACAATGGAAAACAAAGTCTGGTACTTCTTTAAGAGTCACTCTGCCATAGGAAGCCGACTTAGGATCCCTTAAAAGAAAAGAACCTAAGTTGGATGGTATGACTAAGAAGAACACCTAACCTTCAGTACTGGAGAACTGGAGAGCAGCAAACAGACCCAGGGGCAAGGAGGGGAGGCGGAGCTAAAGGTGCAAGGCAGAGTCAGGAGGAAGTCACCTCCTCTCTCTTTGTCCTGTGGCTTCTGTTGACCAAGGCAGTCTCATACATCTAACCACTTCTCTGTCTATCTGCCATGTGGATCTGGGCTTGGGACTCACACTCCATCAAGCCAATCACAGTGGTTGAAGATGTTTCTTTTCCTGCTTATGTAATATTCTGCACCCCACTACCCAATACTCTGTCTTTGGCTGCAGTTCCTGGCTCCGGTGCCTATAGTAGAGAAAGTACTGAGTAAACCCTTCACCATGTGACTGAGGCACAGCAGGAACACCAGCCACGCATCCTCAAGATCTGGGTTTGAGTCTTGCTCTCTTTTTACCCATGTGCACTCAGAAAGTCACCAATATCTCTGAGTAGTATTGCCTTTATTATGAACTAGAAATAACAATGTCATGTTGTTGGGAGAGGTTTGTAAAGAACTCTCTACTAATGTCATAGGGGGAAATGATGGTCTGCCTTAGGCTGCATGTAGAGCAGTGGTTCTCAACCTGCCTAATGCTGCGACCCTTTAATACAGTTCCTCATGTTGTGATGACACCCAACCATAACATTATTTTCATTGCTACTTCATAACTGTGATTTTACTACTGTTATGAGTCATAATAATGTAAATACCCAATATGCAACCCCATGAAAGGGTCATTTAACCCCAGTCATGACCCATAAGTTGAGATACACACACACACACTGACCTAGAAGGTGACCCCCAAGGCCTTGGGCCTGGACAGTCTATAATTCAGAGAAGAAACAAAAGACCCAGGATCAAGGCTAGCTAACATCACTTTCTAGCCTACTGTTTGTCTCTAGTTGTCCCTGCCTGCCTTCTCCCATACTTTCTATTGTGAATTGCACAAGGATAATTTACTTATGAGTGACTTTGGGGCCCTAACTGTTCCTTCCATAGAAAGACTGCATTGGATCTTTTCCAAAGCAGGGTCTACAATAAGACCAATGTGAGTGACCAGGCACGGGCCTGGGGCCTTGGGAGCCCACAGTAAATTGTTCTTGGAACAAAGGTGGATCTGTCCTAAGTCTATGAGTGACAGCCTTTATAGCCCATATAGAGAGTTTTCATAAACATGTGGACCAACGAGCAGAGCCTTGGATGGGGTATAAACAGGTGGGCCCTGTGTGGAGGGAGCCAAAGTCGTTTCTGAGCCCTAACCCCAGGATAAACTGAATAATGTGGCTCTGTGTTGCACACATGTATGTACAGTTTGTGCCACCCTGTGCACTGCAAAGCTTGATACTCCAGTCCCTGAAAACCCACACAAGAAGTCTGTACCTGAGTCCACAGGCTAAGGCTGGAGGGTTGTAAATGCAAGAGCTGCCTACGCAGCTGGATCTTTTAGCAAGACCCTGTTTAAAAAAAAAAAAAGAGCTGAGGGCATAGCTCAGTGGCAGAGCAGCCCCTTAGCATGCAACAGGCCCTCAGTTTAACTCTAGATGTAGTATTGCAAAAATAGAAACCCTAAACTTGCATAGGAATTGGCCACAAGGTGGCAGTGTAGAGCTGAAAGAGCAGGCTCTGTGGCCTGTGGCCTGTGGCCCACGTTTGGCAAGTTCGGTTGATAACCCTGAGAGGCCAGCTCTTTTCTGACTGGGAAACACAGAAGTCTGATGGAGAGGGGAGGTGTGTGTAGGGAAACTGGGAGGAGTGGAGGGAGGGGAAACTGCAGTCCGGATGTAATGCATGAGAGAAGAATATATATATTTAATATAAATAAATATATATAAAGAATCAGGTTGAAGCCGGGTGGTGGTGGCACATGCCTTTAATCCCAGCACTCTGGAGGTAGAGGCAGGTGGATCTCTGAGTTCGAAGCCAGCCTGGTTTACAGAGTTCCAGGACAGCCAGGGCTACACAGAGAAACCCTGTCTTGAAACACACACACACTAAAAAAAAAATAAAAAAGAGAGAATCAAGTTGAAGTTCCAGTGTGTACACACACACTCCACCCTACCCATACTCTGGACAGGCCTGAGGCAACTATGAGCCCTAGGGGAGTGGGGGTGAGGCTGGGAAAGCTAGCCTTAAGAGTGACAGCCAGGGCTACACAGAGAAACCTTGTCTCGAAAAACCAAAAAAAAAAAAAAAAAGAATGTTAACCCTTCATTTTTCCCAGTTCTCTTGAGACACCAGACCCCGGCTTCCTTCTATCTAAGGTCACAAGGTGCGTCTGACAAGGGCAAAGTCAAAGAGGTCTCTGCTGCCATGGAAGGATTAAGTGTGGGGAATGTACCCAAAAGACAGTGAAGACATAGGTAGGACTGGTTTTTGTTGAGGTTGTTGTTTTTGTTTTTGTGTTTTTCAAGACAAGGTTTCTCTGTGTATATCTGGCTATCTTGGACTCACTTTGTAGACCAGGCTGGCCTTGAACCCACAGAGATTCGCCTGCCTCTGCCTCCCGAGTGCTGGGAATAAAAGTGTGTGCTACCACACTCTGCAATTACAGACAGCTGTGAACTGCCATGTGGGTGTGGGATTTGAACCCGGGTCCTTTGGAAGAGTAGTCAGTGCTCTTAACTGCTGAGCCATCTCTCCAGCCCATAGTAGGACTGTTTCAGGGAGTAGGGGGACCAAAAAAAAAAAAAAAAAAAGATGAGGCAGCATTACTTAACTGATCTTGCTGAGTCTGGAAATCCATATTGATCCAAGAAGCAAACCCCTCTGATGCTGAGTCTTAAATACCTCTCACCTTGCAGGGTCCAGTTCACTGACAGGATCTTGGAATTCTATTGTAGGTCTGAGGTGGCGTTTGCATGCTTGCTCCTTTAGAACAAGAATTCAGAGGGGGTGTACTGTTTATTGTGGTGTCGGCAAATAGTCATCTACTGGCTGCCAAAGCAGATCAATTTTTCTGCATCTTATTATCACACAAATTGGGAAAATTTTTATCCAGTGCCTCCCCCAATGGAGGAGCCCAAGGGGAATAACATGGTGGTTCTCTGAGGGAATATATCTTCAGCTGGAAACTACACTCCCCTCCTCAAGGGTGATCATTTTTGCAGATGTAGGCAGCCAGCCTTCTAAGTTCATGGGCTATCACAAACAAAAGCTCTTTGATTGCTGATGGAATGGCCCATGGTGACTGAGGGTCGTAACAGTAAATTTTTATTTATCACACATATATTTATTAATACTTAACAATTACCTAACAATTGTCTATACAATTCCTACATCCTAAACCCAAACCCTAACTCTGAAACCTAGCACGTAAAATTTCTTAGTACCTATAATGTAAGCATTTAACATTAACCTAAGGTTTCTCAAAAGGATATTTTTCTCTGAGCGTGGGTCCTGATGAATGGCTGGTCTTCATACAATTTTTCAGTTTAAATTTTTAAGAGACTTTAAGTCTCTTAAAGTCTCTGAATTTTGTTCATCAGATTCTAAGATAGTTTATCAAACAGGAATGGCCACCATGGTTTTAAGATCAATTAACATATGAAAGTTTCCCAGGTGGTTCACCTATTCAGATGCTGATGGCCTGCAAAGGCTCAAAGTCCCAGAAGCTCCCGAATCTCGGGGGAATCGTCTCCTCTCCAGACCCGAAAGGGGTCATCAACATCAGAGGGTGAAACTTTCCAAGGATATTGAAGTGAGTTCTCTGCTAAACGAAGAGGAGGTGAAACAACAAAAGGAGCCCAGCTCTTCGTCCACGTGCATCTTGACTTATATATCTTCAGCAGAGGCTTTCGCACTCTTTTCAAGCCATGCCCCTGGGCTCAGTCTTTTTTAAAAAAAAGCTTTTTGCAGAGGGGCGTGAATTCACAGGCGGTCAGCACATATCAGATGCTTTTCGAAAAGGGCTGTGAAATGACAGGAGACCTCTGGAGGGCGGGCACCTCAGGGGGCATGTCCTGCCCCTAGCCCTAAGATCAAAGAGGTCCTGGTCCTTGGCGAGTTCCCAAGGACATGTCACTTAGGAAGTAAGTCTATTATCCTAAAGTCCAGCCATATTCCAAGTTCCCTATGCTATTATATGCTAACACTAAACCTACCACAGAGGGTTACAGTCATTCTCTGTTATCCACGCCCTTACTTTCCTCTGTTTCAGCCAACTGGATCTGAAAATGTTAGCCAAAATATCCAGGAAAGATACGATACATTTTAAACTGCCCACCACTCTCAACGGTATGATGAAATCTTGTACCATCCTGCTCCCTCCTGCCTCCAACATGAATCATCTCATGTCCAGCAAATCCTTGGCATATGATATGTGCTACTTGTTCATAAGTTACTTAGTAGCTACCCTGGTTATAAGATTGACCATCACAGGGTCTCATGAACCAAAGGAGATATACCAAGTTTATTATTCTTGTTTTATTGTATCATTGGTATCATTTATCATTGGCACCCTTAACCTGTGGAGCCATCTCACCTGCCCTATTTTATTTTTGTGTGTGTTGGGTGGTGAGCATATGTGTACACATGGTCATGTGTGTGCTTTTTTTGTGGGTGTCTTGTGTCTGTGCACATGTCCATTTGGAGGCTAGAGGGCCAACACTGGGTGCTTTTTCCTTGACTCCACTTTAGCTTTTTGTGTATGTCTATGTGAGTTTATGTGGTACGTGCCCATGCGTATGCAGGTACACATGAACACATACATGTGCATGTAGAGGCCAGAGGTTGAAGTTTGGCGTCTTTTTCAATCACTCTCCACCTTACTCTTTGGGTCTGGGTCTCTCACTGAACCTGGAGCTCACAAATTGTCTAGGATGGTTGGCCAGTATGTGCCAGGGATCTGCCTGTGCATTCTATCTTACCCAAACACTGGGGTTGGAGACACACTGCCTAGCCGGCATTTACATGCCAGGCACAGCTGGGAATCTGTACCCAGGTCCTTATATTTGTGTGGCAAGCCCTTTACCAACTAGGCCATTTCCATAACCCCTCCATCTTCTCTCTGAACCTGGAGCTCACTGATTGGCTCCACTGCTGCTGGCAAGCCCAGAGTCCTTCCCGGGGTCCTGGGATAACAGGCATTCACCTCCATGCTGGACTGTGATTCCCAGCACCCATATGGCAGCTCACAACCATCTGTAACTCCAGTCCCAGGGAATCCGGTGCTCTCTCTAGCCTCCTGGGACACCAAGCATGCACATGGTGCAGAGACACATATGCACGTAAAACACCCTCACACATAAGTAAATACATTTTTTTAAATCTGGAATTTAAATCTAGTTAGATGGTTCAACATGTAAAGGTGTTTGCTACCAAACTTGATGTCCTGAGTTCAATCCCTGCAGTCTCATGATGGAAGAAAGAATAGATTCCTGAAAGTTGTTCTCTTACACACAAACACACACACACACACACACACACACACACACACACACACACCTTGCATGCATATCCAGCCAATGATATTAAACATCTAGACTTCATACAGCCTCTTGAGTGTCCTCCATTGGCTCAGAAACAGCAGGGTTCACCACAATCCGGAAATTGGACTGTGGCCTTTTGGATTGATATTGCATAACTAGTGGCTTCTTTCATACTCTCATAGTTCAAGACAAAAAAAAAATCGTTGTTCTGTCGTCTGATGACTGGAAAGACCACTTGTGTGCATTTCACATCCCTGGTGGCCTAAGGGAACAGCAGATGTATGGAGATTTACATTCGATTTGGGGTAAGCAGTAGCCCAGGGCTGAAGGTTTGCTCTAAGAGGCTCACTAAAGGCCTGATAGAAAAGAGCTAGGTGGTTATATCTGAGAACAAGGCAATGAGGTCAGTGACGAGGAGCTTTATTCTAATTATCAGCAGGGACTGGGCTTAAGGGTGAGCAGGTAAGAGGTGATGGACAGATCAGACTCCATCCAAGTGAGATCAGGACCCAGAGCTGATTTTGGCTCAGCGTTTGGAGTTTGGAAAGAAGGGGCTTTCCCTCTCATTTTTGGTTCTTTACTCAGATGCACTTGCTCTGGATGATACATGATGACATGGGGCTGCAGGTGGTGACCTTACATAAGGGTGTCATTAAAATGCCCTGTATCAGGTTCGCAGGGGTTCACAGAGACTGAACTGGTAATCACAGAGCCTGCGTGGGTCTGTGCTAGGTTCTCTGCAAATGTGCTGTGGTTATTTAGTTTGGGGTGTGTGTGGGACTTCCAACAGAGGGAAAGAGGGTGTCCCTGACTCTTTTGCCTGCTTTTGGGACCCCTTTCCTCCTTTTGGGTGGTCTTGTCCAGCCTTAATATGAGGGTTTGTGCCTAGTCTTACTGCAACTTGATATGCTGTGTTTGGTTGATATCACTGGGAAGACTTTTTTTTTTCTGATGGGAGATGAAGGAGCAGTGGGTCTCGGGGAGAAGGAAGGTGGGGAGAAAACTGAATGGAATGAAAGGAGGGGAGGCTGTGGTAGGGACATTTTGCATGAGAGAATTTTTTTTTAATGCCCAGTGTCTTCCTTTTTTTCCTCTCTCTCTCACATCCACCACTATGGTGGCTTAACATTCATGTTTTACATCAGGGAATCTTCAAATGAAGACTAAGATCACAAGGAAGTTGGGGTTCCTTGGCAGGTGGGAAGTGAGTTGCTCCAAGCTGCTGGAGATATCCAAGCTATCTGAGTATGTGTTACTGTCATCTCAGGAGAGATGGAAATGGTTTCTCTTCCAAAGCAAGCAGAGGTGTTGAGAGAGGACATCTCTCTATCCTTAAGCTGACATTCTTGATTTGATGCTTGCTTCCATCACCTGTGCTCACAAACAGGGCATCACTCTACTACCTGAGTCCCCTATGGACACTCTGGGACCAGAATTTCCCATGATGCTGGTCCAGCATCATGTGTTTAATGTTGAGGACTTTTAAACATGTTTCATGTCCTCTGCATGGGATTTTAGAGCTGTTCATTTGGTTGGGGATGGAGATGGGCTTGATCACATGCCAGAAACAGCGTCTTCTTTATTTAATGGACACTCCTCCGGGTACACTCTCACTCACGGTGTTGAAGCAGTATACAACCATCGGCTCGGCTGCCCAGAGATTAGAAGAAACTGTCCTTGACTTGAACCTCAGTGATGGGGAAGCTGAGGCTTTGTCCTTTGTGGGACATGTCTTCTTCATGAGACATTAAAAGTTTTGGTTTTTTACTTTTGATACAGGGTATCAGATTGGTGCCTCATACGTGCTATAACCCCAGCCCATACAAGGATGTACTTATATGGGCCCATAGAAGTCATACAAGCCATACAAGTACATGTTCCACCACTGAGCTACACCCCCAACCCCTATAAGGAATCTCTATCCCATCATTTCTATTTTCATTTTCTAAAAAGTCCTGACTCTTAGATTCAGCCCTGAAGGAAGCAGGACAGAAGCCTGGTTTCCTGTCTTCCTTTTAATCTGTCCCTCTGTTTAAACCTAGGGTGCAGGTACTGTTAACTCAGGCCTGGGAATCACTTGTGTCTAAAAACTGGCTATAATGAACTATATCGTGACTCTTCAGTGCTGAAGGCAAGACATAAGGAAATCTCAAGCATCTTACCTAGGGCTTATGCAAGTCTTGTTTTAGATCCCCCAAATGCAATTACCTTGGATTCCAGAAAAAAGCAAATCCAGGAGGACAGGTCACCCCAAACAGGAGGAACAGTCATCTTGTGGGAGCCAGCCTGTTCCCTCAAGCAGCAAGGATTCTTGTAGGCTACCTTCCAAAGCCAGATCTGAGACAACAATCAACAGGCCACCCTTTGGGTGCTTCATCATACAGATCTCTCACCCCTGCCCCAATTCTTCCTCTAGTTAAACCTGCAGGGCTCCATCTGGACCCTGAAAATAAACTGAAATGTTTACGCTCCAATTGCCCAAACTGATCATTTTGATTAGAATCCATTCCTGCCTTTCACTTTTTTTTTCTTTCTTTCTTTGGGGTATGGTGTTTGAATCCTGCATGCTATAACCTACCTCCCCAGCTGGGCCTTTGACCTAAGACTCAGGTTACATCTTGTAGAAACTTCCATGCTGACATGGTGTATGTTATACCATCCATGACCTTGCTCTAAATACAAAGTAAGATTCACTGAGGCACTGGGTCTCATTCTTCTCCATAGTCCAGTCTGTTCCCAGTAGGCTTGAGACAAATATGTGTGGCCTGGATCAATAAGTGAATAAATTCAAAGGACTCAGGTTGGTGAGATAGCATCAACCAAGATTGACGGCCTGAGCTCAGGCACTTGGATTCACATGAGGAAACAGTGGACTCCTGCAAGTTGTTCTTTGACCTCCACAAGTGCAGTGTGGTGTACACACACACACACACACACACACACACACACACACACACACACACACTCACATTAAAGGCATGCACACACATCTCTCAACTCCCTACTTGAATGGAAACAATGGTCCAAGATGAGAAGGCAATTGGCTCTCAAAGAGGCTTTCCCAGTTCCTGCCTGGGGGTCACTGGGGTCCTTCTGGCCTTCCCTCTGTCTAACCCTGTGTGTGTTGTGCTGACAACACTGACAGGCTCCAGCTCCAGGCTAGCAGGCGGAAATGAGATCAGAACCAAAGCAGTGATAAAGGAAGAAATCAATCCGACGCCATTGACAGAAAGCTATGTTTGATAGTTTATCATCTCGTGGAGGGGTTTCCTGCCCTCTTTCCACTCATCTCAGCACTCGATTCAAAAGACAGCAACCCCTCTTCTCAGCCTCAGACCCCACACACAACATCCCCAAAGTCTGTGGGACAGCAAAACTACTCTCTGCAGGAGGGTCCTCTGCATCTCCTAAATGGGTATCTGTATGTTTTATAAAATTTAAGGATTCCTGAAAAGGGGGGACCCATTTACTATTCAGTTTCCATAATCAAATCTTGTCTACACTTCACATTTCTAAAAAAAAAAAAAAATCTACATATAACAAATGAGCATTTTAATTCCACAATTCAGATCATGGCATTTTCTGCTCAAAAATTTCTAGGGAGTCCACACATACTTCAACCCTAACTCCTGGAGCCATTTGAGGTTAGTGCTAGGTTTAGCCTTTATCAGATGAGTTCCTCTAAGTAGGCAGAGGTTAACGCAGAAGCCCACAGCTGGCCAGATTGCCAAGAATAAGCAATGGGAGAGTGATACGCTCCTGTGTAACACCCTCAAAGGCTCATGGAACATCTGCAAAAAGGAGGTGGAAAGAATTCGAGAGCTAGAAGATGGGGAGATGCGCGGCAAGAAGATATCCCCTGCATATGTTGTATATGTTGGTTGTACTCATGAACTCACCACAACTGTGGTTATCTGCAGGAGACCTGAAAAAGATTGAGCCAACATTTCTTCATGAGGTCCCACTCATCTCTGAGAGTGTATTGGCCATAAATGGTTGCTAGGGAAAGAAGTGTCATTTTCTTAGTGGTGTAACCACTGATGGGCCTGTCGGCCATGCTCCAGCTAATAATCTCCAATGCCCCTTCTGTCCTCTTTGGGCACCAAGCAGGCACATGGTACACATACACATATGCAAGCAAAGCAATCACACGCATAAAATAAAATAAATAAATCTCAAAAATGTCGAATTTATTGCTGAACGCTTTTCAAATAAATAAATGAAAAAGTACATGTAGTTAACAACTGCCTCATCTACTTAATGTTGGTAAATAATCCTCCACATTTAGTCTGTCAACTGACCAATGAGGAGTAATTCTTTGCAGCATAACTGGCTGTAATGCAATCAGTTTTCATAATCCCTTACATTTCCCAGAATATTTTCAAGTAACACCATCAGTAGTACCTGCCTGTCAGAGAGCCCTAGAAAATGCCAAGGATTGTGCAGAGAAAGTCAGGGCCTGCCACTGGTGTCTGAGAGGACCGTGGCAAGCCAAGGGCATGAGGGACTAACCCACCCAAGCATTAAAGGACTACATTGTCTATAGAGGAAAACAACAAACCAAATACAGGCAATCTGCTTTTCTCCTGCTGTTTGTGTTTAAAACAAAACAAAACAAAACAAAAAAAACAAAATAACAACCAAAACAAAGCCTCTCTGTGTGACCCATGCTGGCTTTGAACTACAGATCCTCCTCCTGTGTTAGCCTCCCAAGCGCTGGGGTTACAGAGATGTGCTCCTGTGGCACCAAGGCCAGATGGAATCAAAGTTCTCAAGGTACACCTGAGGGCCCCCAGGGAGCTTTTTAGAGGATGTACAAACTCAAAGCATTCCTTTAATAGTACCATGATACCTGCTACCTTCTCATAGTTCCTCCACCAGCACAAAGAGCTTTCAGAGGCTCCACTGAGTGGTTCTCAGAAAACTGAAAGCAGGAGCATATCTAAGAACCCAGTGCTCTTCCTTGAAGTTAAGTATCAATAGTAAAAACTTTAAGAACAGAAAATAGATTTTCTTACTAAAAACTTCATCTTTTGGAAAACACAGTTATTCCTCATAAAACGTATTAAGGTGTAATGTTTTTAGTGCTATTTTAAAAAATAGACTAAATACTTAAATTTCTGTTTTTATTTTGAATACACTCAATATAAATGTATACAGCCTACAAAACAACAGCTCTTTGGGCTTCCTAGTGAGTTTTAAGAGTGTACAGGGAGGGTTCCAGAGACCAAAGAGTTTGAGAAACACTGACTTAAGGATTCCTGGTATTTTTTCACATCTTGCCAAATATGAGGCCCTTTGAAGCATGCCAGGCAGGAGACAAAAGGAAACAGAACAGTGACCTCTGACTGCACTTCATGTCCAGGACAGCCATCTCCTGGAAGTGAGTGCTCTGGCAGGGTGCTTGCTTGCCCAGCAGTGTAGCAGCCGTCCGGACAGGTTCTGCATTGGGGAGGGAAGGTTCTAGAGGGGGAGCCCAAGTCATCTGCTGGCCCAGGTTGTTCACGACTGACTGCTGGAATTGAGGGTCAGGGTCCAGAGCTCTTCCTGGCTAGCTGCTGGTACCTGAAATACTGATGGGGATGTTCTGTCCCTGTGATGATTAGCTTTGATTGTCTGCTTGATTAGACTGGCAAAGCATACCTCAGAGAATGTCTGTGAGAACATTTCCAGAGAAGACTAAGAGGGGAGGAATTTCTCCCCATGAAGGTGGGTGGCCTCCTCTCATAAGCTGGGAGCATACCTGGAGTCAGAGGAGAAAGCCTAGGAGTACAGACATTCTCTCTCTGCCTCCCAGCTGCCATGATGTAAACAACACTGCTCCACCATGCGCTCTCTGCTGTGATGGACTGACACCTCTGAAAACATGGGCCAAAATAAATCCATCTTCCCTCAAGTTGTTTGTGCCTGGCATTTGATCACAGAAATAAAAATATCAATGAAGAGAATTCTATTAGCCAAGAACAAAATTCCATCCAAATATCATCAAGAATCATTTAAGTATACCAAAAGGCAAATAACATTTGGAAGCTAGATTAAAGGTCTGCAGTGGGGATAAAGAGCAAGGAAATCAAAAATGCTCAAAAGTAGGCCACGAGAACTGCGTGAAGAAGGAACTGCATTTTTGATGGCTGAATGCAACCAACCAAGGAAATTAATCTAATTCTAAAATCACAGAAAATATCCAAGAATTTTTTTTAGAGTATGCCTTGTCTCCAGCAGCATACGACAGACTGCATGAGTAGGAGGAAGTAGGCATGACACATACAAGTGTCCTATACCCATGATAGGATCAAACTCACTTGACCAAACTTTAGTTAGGCTTTAGAAGCCTGGGAATTTTGAGTAGGCCCTGAGCTGCAGGTCAGCTTGCCCCAGAATCTATCATGTACCACCTCCCAGGGCTTGGAAGCTCTAACTGTTACCAGGAGGCCAAGTTCTGGCTTGGGTATGGCCAATTCCCAGAGTAACAGGGAGAACATCAGAAACCCCAGGTTGCCAACTGTCATGAGTTTGGAAATCCCCACCTTGTTTTTTAGGACACCTATGCCAGTCAATCAAAGTACTGTTGTACATAATGCTTGTTTCTCCCTTGCTGAAAAGAATTTTTTTTTTTTTTTGGTTTTTCGAGACAGGGTTTCTCTGAATATCTCTGGCTGTCCTGGACTCGCTTTGTAGACCAGGCTGGCCTCGAACTCACAAAGATCCGCCTGCCTCTGCCTCCCAAGTGCTGGGATTAGAGGCGTGCGCCACCACCGCCCGGCGCTGAAAAGAATTTAACCTGAACTGAAATTCTGTTTGGGATCGCCTCCTTCTCCTTGCATGGAGAAGCTTTGGGGGTGACCTCAACATGCTGATTAATAAAATCTCCTTGCGTTTTGCAATGTTCTCGAGTTTCTGGTGATTCCTCGGTTGCCCCACATTTGGGTTCAGGAACCCATTCCTCAGCCCTTACACCCACTCCTTCCCAGTCTGCTGGGGAACACCTCCATCGGGCCTTAGCAGATAAAGCAAAAGATGAAAAGTTAGTGTTAAAAGGATGTGTTGCAAAGGAAGGACCATTGGATCAGAGAGGAACAAAGAGCCATCTCTTCTCAACAGGGATTTTGATACAAAGCCCAGCCAACCTTGAACTCACAATTCTCCCTGTTCTGTCCTCCAAGCTCTGGGACAGTTGTTTCTAACTGGGATGACAAGAGGAGGAAGTTGCCTTTGTGTGTTCCAGGTAAGAGGGTGCCAGATACGCAGGTATACTAACAGGCCATATAGTCCTTTCTCCTTCAGTGAGCATCTGAAATCACTAGTAAGAGATGTGCCTCAGGGCATTACCTAGAATGATAAGGGGGGGAAAGGGGACAAAACCTGGGAAGACAGAGCATGACCAGGACAATTCACAAAGTTGATTTCAAGAGTCCTGTGCAGCCTGAGATCTTGTGCGGTCTGACTAATCTCCCAGCACCAGTCAGTGCCTAGGACATAGTAGGTCTCCATAAATGCTTGATGAGTGAATGGAAGATGGGACACTGTCACCTTTCTTTCCTCAGACTGGCTGCAGAGGTGCTGCTGTACCCAAGCAGGGATTCGGAGCAGGGCGGAGACATTCAGGCCCTCTTTCTCAGCTGCCTTGGAAGAAAACACCCTCACCATTTTGGGGGCTTGAACATCTTTCTGGTTGTTACCGCAGATTTTCATTTCTCCAAATAGACCACCATGTCCCCTTGATGTTTATCATGGAGCCCATTTTATTGACTGAAGTTCCCTTGAAGATGGCTTTGAGATTTTCAGTTCACATGGTAGCTCACTTGTAAACAGCCAACGATTTCCTTAACATTTGGTGTTCTAAGAACACAAGGGTATCAGCCTTGTGGACTCCTGCAAAAGCCCAGCAGTGGCCACGTGAAACCATCACCTGGCCACAGCTGGCTCAACAGAAATGATGGATCTGTTATTTATGGAAACAAAGTCCTCTACTGATCTGCACATATCTTTTGTCTGATTATTTTATTATTATGGAAAACAAGGTCTTATGTGCCCACTGTGCCCAGCTTCCACTAGCTGACTTGAAAGCCCATTTCTTGTTTAATTCAGAAAGCAGGTGCACTTCCTGTAAGTGCCAAAAAAACTGTTTGCCCATCTCACAGCCTCATTTGTTCCTCAGAACTGGAGATGCTCTGTGTGACTCCAGAAGCCATTCAAATGATAAGGCATGGTTATCTCCAGTTGCGCTGAGGTGGCCAGGTGATAAGAGTTGCTGAAGGTCGTAGTTAGCAAAAACTGGTGTTTCCACACAGATCTCTGTCTCCAAGCCCAACTCTTCACTTACTACAAAAAACCCTGAATACTTGACATTTTTGTTCATCTGGTAACTTCGCAGGTAAGTGGTTTATAATCTTATTACAAACTTTTCTGGTAAATGACAATACATTACTTTATTTAACAAAAATCCATTTATTATGATAGTTTTATGACAGGTAAAAATAGACATTTTGTAAGAAGGCTGACATTTGCTTGTTTTTAAGCTGAAGCAGCTGTTAACGACCTGCCTGTGCTTCCAACAGGGGAGCTTTGCTGAGGATTTAGACGTTTTTGTTGCTTGTTTGCTTATTATTTATTTTTATTATAAACTCTAGAGGGAACTAGAGGGGTGTCTCCACAGTTAAGAACACTGGCTGCTCTTCTAGAAAATCCAAATTGAATTTCCAGCACTCACATGACAGCTCAAACTATCTGTAACCCCAGTTCCAGAGGATCCAACACCCTCTTCTGGATTCCCCGGACATCAGGCATACATATGAACACAGACACATTCAGGCAGAACACCAATGCACATAAAAATAAAAATAAATGAATAAATTCTAATAGAAATTGTTAAATATAATACACTAATTGTATAAAATATATCTTAATTATATATTATATAATATATACAACATAATATATAACATATATATTAATTATGTAATTGACATATGAACTATATATATATATATACATGTTGTTTCTTTCCAGATATTTAAAAAGAAAAAGATATTAAACTTGAAACAGAAAATGAAAATCTGTCTAGAGAAAAAAAGTTAAATAAAACTATTTAAATTATTGACTATCTCTGACAGGGAATGAGATGGACTGTGCAAAAAAAAAAAAAAAAAAAAAAAAAAGCGCAGCTGGAAGCTGCTGGTGTGGTGTGTCCTAGAAATGGGAACACAAAAAGAATTCACCTCTGACTTCCATCCTTAACCACCACTAAGAACTTCAACAAAAGCTAGACTATCCTCAGTCACAGTGCAGAAGGACAGATCATGCTCATGTCCTTGGTGACAATTTCCCTTCAAGGAAGAAGTTTTTGCTTTAAGAAGGTTAATACAGGTTAAAAGTCTTGGGAAATAAACAAATCATTTTTCCAGACAGTGTGGTAACAAATCATGTAGAATCTGCTTCTTAGTTTATGAGTCTTCAAAGGATTCTCCATTTTTACCAGCTCTTTGACAACAACAATACAAAAATTAACCAGCTGAAAAACTAGAAAGAATGCAAAGATAAGGAGAGTTTAGCACTCTCTTCTCAGTAAACACAAAGAAATAAACATCAGCAGTTTCAAATTTTGAATCTGACTTGGGAATATCTATTTACTAATGTTGAGAACCAGATTCTATAAAGAGAAAATGGGCATTCTGCTGTTGTACATGCACAAATCTCTTGTGGACAAGGTAATATCTGTCATTCCAAAGAGTAGCTCAGAAAGTCTGGAGCCAGGGTTGCTGGTACAAGCCTGTAGTCCAGCTGTGAAGGATGCTGAGGCAGGAGGATGCCAAGTCTAAGGCAGGCCCAGGTTATAGAATGAGTTGAAGGTCTGGTTGAGCAACTTGCACAGGCCCTGTCTCAAAATGAGCACGGGAGGGTTGAGAATGTAGCATCATAGTAGAGAGCTAGCCTGACATCAGAGCTGTATGACCCCAGGGACACCAAAAAGAAAGAGGAGAAGGAAGAAGAAAAAGAAACCAAACATTTTAATAGGAATTTTATTCATTTATGGACATTATAGAAGATTCATATCATTATTGTAGAACATTAGCTCAGGAAAAAATACAAACACTAAATAACCCATCCGTTTTGGCTGAAAAAGAAATCAACTGCATATACCAAATTTGCTCATTGAAATCACTTTTAATACTGCAAATAATGCCATATATCACCGAGGTTTGTCTCCTATGCCAGAGGAACAGTTAATTACCTTAGCTATATAAGTTTTCAAAGCACAGATCTGTCTATATATGACAATTAAAAATTATTTCCATAGTAAAATATATACCTGGAGAAGGATTATATAAATTTTTACTAGATTATCTGCAAAGAAGACCAAACCTAGGCTATAAGCATTTGAGGGAATATGGACACAGGCTGAAGGCAATTATAACAATCATAACAGATTTCAACATAAATTCCCAAACGATTCTAAGGCTGCAAAGAATAATGTATCAAAAAGTTCAGGCAACATTAGTGAATTCTATCATGTCAGCCGGAATGGCCTAACTTCAGCTAAGTCTTGAAAACAGAGTAGTCAAAAAAAAATTGAAGCTATAAGGATAAAAGACTCCACTTGAAACCACTGTGATTTTTAAAAGTCAGTAATGTAGGGGACATTCTTCTAGAAAGCATCAACATTAATAAGTCTATAGATTCTTGAACACAAGTCAAGGCTATACCATTGAAAATGTATACTTAATAAATAGATTTTATCTGTTCTAATTTGTCATAATTTTTAAAGTAAAAACCTATGACACCACAAACATCATAGTTTTTGTGTTTTGACTTTTGTTGGGGTGGATTTTTTTGTTTTGTTTTGTTCTATATTAGGGCCTTCTGTGCAAGAGAGGCAAGTGTTCTACACCCAAGCCATATCCCTACTAAATAAATTTTACCATAAGCAGAACTTAAATGTTCATGTACAGAATGTCCAAAAAATATCAAGAAACTTAGAAAAAAAATTTACCTAGTTATTAAAAGCATTGTCCCTGGGATATGCATTGCTCATGCTGAACAAATGCCAGACTCTTGACATTGCTAGCAACTTCTCCAAGATAGAAAAAGAAAACTCATTTTAATTCTGAGTCATATGACTAGCCCTTCTACACTCCAAAAGTCATTATCAGATTTCTCTCCCTATATTGGAAATGACACTATCCTTTTAAAAGAAAGGTTTGTTATACTCAAGAATATAATGGCCTTTTCACTATTCATGACTGCATGCATAATTTGAAAATGTGTGGTAAACATGAACTTCTGTAACCATTAAAATCACATGATTGACAATCAAGCGTGCAGCCAGAAGTGTGATATTGAGACATTGGTGTAGGAAACAAAGTCCGGGCTGGGGAGAGGGCTCGGCTGGTAAAGTGCTTGCTACACAAGGGTGAGGCCCCATGTTCGGATCCCCAACACTCACCTAAGACTGAGCATGGTGACCCATATTTCTAACCCAATGCTTAGCTGGGGTGCAGGGACGAGAGACAGGCAGATTCCAGGGGGCAGATGCCAGGGGGTTGCTGATCACCCAGTCTAGTTCCAGCTTCAGTAGGAGACCCTGACTCAAGGGAATCTGGTGGGGAGTGGTGGACCAGGACACACATTCTCCCAGTCTCCACCCGTGGACTTGGGCATGCACATTTACACAGATGTGCACGAGCACCACGCACACCAAAAACAAGTAATTAAATACGCGAGCAAAGTGGGGCATGCACAGAAAGACAACCGATGCCAACCTCCAGGCTGTACACCCAAGTGTACCAGCATGTGCACACGCACACATGCATGCACACACAGGCACACATATCTACACTACACACACACACACACACACACACACACACACACACACACACAAAGAGGAGCTAAAGACAGTCAGTCACTTCTTGAATCTAAGTGTCACAGCTATCTACAGAACCGCACGCTGGGCACAGCACTACTGCTATTGTTGCTGCCAGAATGTACTGACCTGGGTAGTATCAGTCAGCAGTGGGAAATGTACTTCCGACATCTGAACTTCAAAAGCTGCCTATCTGGGATGCCAGCAGGGACTTCCATAGAAATAAGATGCTGGAAAAAGCAAACATCAAAAATGCCTCGGGAAAATTCTCCATGGGAATGATTTTACGGCTAAAGGTGGCTTAGGACACATGGTTGTATCCAGAGATACACATATTCTGTTATTTGGGGGTTTGATAATTTCACATATACTTCACATGGAAGTATATGTTCTTCAGCCTATGTTCTTGCTCCTCCCACTGAGCAGTCCATCCGGTCTACCATCTATGTCCATGCCTGGTGGTGATGGGGTCGGGGGATAAAAGTTTAAAAGCAAATACTTATCTGTGGGTGGTGATTTGCATATTCTTCTTTATTTTTCTATTTTGCTTTTGCTTTGTCTAAGACAGAGCCCTGCTAGGTAGCTTAGGCTAGCCCCAAACTTCCTGTTCTCCTGCTGTAGCCTCCAGAGTGCTAACCATCTCACCCAGAATATCTTTTTGGGGGGGAGTAGGATAGGAAATCTCTGTAATAAATATATCTTGAACTGAAAGGGACACAGAAGAGGAGAAGCAGGAAGAACCAGAAGAGAGGAAGCTGTAGAGGGAGCTCCCACACCCACGCCCAGGTTTGCTGGGTCTCTCAGAGGCTAGTGATGAGGGGAGTGGTCTTGGAACACAGTTGAGACATGCATGAACTGAGGAGGGTAAGGCAGAAGAATGAGCTGATAGCTCTGAGAGTACTGGAGCTGTTCCTGGAAAAGACTTCTCCTAGCAATAAATAAAATACAGCCCCTAAATTCCTTTCCAGTCCCACGAAAATCTCCCTTTTGTGGCTACAAAACTCATTTATGTTGCAGCTCTGACCTTTCTAGTAACATCCGCTCTCTTGTAGACTGCTAAAGTAGCTTTGCAAAAAAAAAAAAAAAAAATCTACTCTGATACATGATCACCAAGCATTAGACCATCTCTGCTTTTCACAGAATTCTATTTATATAATGCCATTTTCATCCAGGTCACACACCTCAGAGTCATTTTGTGTTTAGCTCCCTTCAAAATCCTGGAGCCATGTGCATTAAAGGCAACATGCACATGCCCTGTAAAGTAAGGGGAAAAGAGGCAGGCCAGAGAGTCTTTGGTAGTTTGGGGAGGATCTGCCACTAAAGCAGCTTCAAGTTCCAGCTCCGCCAATCCTCCACCCAAAGTCTGGCCTCACCTTCTCACCACCCAACAGATATTTGAGTCCAGTTTTCTTTATCATTTTCTACTTGTGTTAGTTCTTATGAAGAGATCACTGAACCACCTGGAGAAAGCCAGGCCCGCACCCCCTCCTCTCACCCAAGCCTCCCACATGTTTCAGTGCAGTGAAAATGTGAGCCCACCCCCAGAAACTGTCTGTTCCTGTCCTACATTCAGCCTGCACTGTCTTCATCGCAGACACCACACACGCTGGGCATCCTTGTCATGCCTGCTGTGTGAGAGGCCCAGTCAGAAGCTGCTTTGCCTGTAGGAGGAAACCCCTATATGTACTCTTTCCTCAGAACACCACGGCAGCAGAAGGGGACATTGCCTTTCCTCTGTGCTGTCAGGAAGGCAGATAACAGCTTTGGGAGCCAACAAGAAGCCCCCAGAGAAGTACAAGTCAGCAAAAACTGGCTCCTCAGCTCATCATCATTTATTGAGCGCTTACTGTATGCTCCCTGCTTTGAAATACGCTAGGCCTAGACAGAGATTCACATAAACTTCTCTCAGCAATTTCCAAAGATGCCGGTGTTCTGGGACTATCTTGATACCTAGATTAAGGGCATTTTTGTCTTTGTTTTCTCAGTCGTGGCTCTTATAGCTCATAGTGTCTTGGAAGTTGGGAGTTACCAATAACAAGTGTGAATAAAACAAAAAAAAATCTGTGATTTGTTGTATTGACCTCTTAATCTTTGAGGTTAGGTCCCTCACGTGATTTTTTAAAATTAGATTTATTTATTTTATATTGTGTGTGTGTGCGTGCATGCGTGTGCGTGTGTGTGCATGTCTGTGTGTATGTGTGTGTTGCCTACATGTATGTACGTGTAAGTATGTGCACCACATGCATGCCTGGTGCCTGTGGAGGTCAGAAAGGAGCACCGATCCCTTGGAGCTGGAGTTACAGGCAGTTGGCAGCTACTGGACATGGGTGCTGGGAACTGAACTCTGTGTTCCCTGTGCTCTGTCTCGGCTGCTGAGCCAGCTCTTCAGCCTAGGGCTTTGTTCTCATAAAACAACTTCCTCTCTTCACAAGGCTCTCGACTACGTTTGGGGAGGCACTGAGAAGCAGGCAGGGCACCAGTTACTAAGAAAGACCAACAAACAGATTTTCAGAGCCTTGCACATGGTGATTCTGGTCCTTTCCTACCCCACCTCAGAGTCCCAGAACCAAATGTCAAAGGGAGGTACATAAGGATACGTTCCCTGGCCCGTTTTTGTATGTATGTATGTGTGTGTGTGTGTGTGTGTGTGTGTGTGTGTGTGTGTGTGTATGTATGTATGTATGTGTATATGTGTGTGTATGTATGTATTTTTGAAACAGGGTCTTTCTACATAGCCCTGGCTGTCCCAGAACTCACATGTAAACCAGGTATATTTTTTAAAAACCTCCAGACCTGAATGATCAGTAGTGAATTAATTTGTGACTCAGTCCAGATGAACAAAAAAATCAACTTTACTTGACATAAAACTCACTGAGAAGAAATAATGACTTCAGGATATTTAAATTTACCCTCCAGATATCTGGAACAAGAAATTGTAACACATTTGGAAAATTTATCTTCATGAGTCTTCTTAGAAGCCATCAGCAGACACTTGACAAAGAAATATAGATATGGCCACAGTGGGGAATGTAGATTTAGAGGTTCAGCTGCCTTTGAGCCAGCCTCAGCTGAGACTTGATGTGCTTTGAAGAGGTCACAGGCTGTCAGAGGGACCCCTAGTCACTTTAATGAGGCAGCTTCCAGGCAGGCTCAGTAAGCAGGCTGACCCTGTCTGTGCCAGGCTGCTCAGCAGAACACAGGGCTCTCTACTTGTTAAAGTTGTTTTCCAGTTGTCAGATACCAGATCACGGTTTTCAAGGACACCCTAGCAAGAATCCACCTGGAAGCCCCTTCCTGAGTGAGCAGCCAACAGAAGCCCCTAATCCTTGAAAAGGAACTTGAGGTTTCCTGCCCATCACACAATCATGCTACCCAGAGTGCAATGGCCAGCATATTCTGCAAAATTAGGGACATGAGGAAACAGTAGGTTTAAGGCTTGGGTTTCTTTTTTCAGTGCTAGGGGTTGAACCCACGGCCTTGGGCATGCTTGAGTATGCACGCAACCACTGAGCTGTATTCCTAACCTTCTTTTCCACTTTTTGTTTGGATACAGGGTCTGATTAAGTCACCATCAGGCTCTGTTCTTTCCATATTCCTTTCTCAGCCTCCCAAGCAGCTAGTTTATCAGTTCACAGCACCAAGTTGCTGCTGTTTATAAAATGTATTTATTGTGTGTCTGGTGTGGGGAGTTCAAGCCCATGCCACAGCGCTGTGAGGAGGTCAGAGGGTAATTTGAGGGAATCAGGTCTTTCTCCTTATGTTATGTGGGACCTGGGAATTGAACTCGGATCCTCAGGCTAAGCAGCAATCACTTTTACCTATTCAGCTACCTCATAGGCCCTACTGTGTTGTTTTTGTTGTAGTTTAACTAGTTCTTACTTAGAAAAACATCCTCCAACTCTAGTGGTAAAGAATTAGGGACTAAGCTCCCAAAACAACCAAATGTGAATCCCTACCCAACAGTAGGGCCGTGAACTGTAAAGGTTTGCTTTGCCTTTCAGAGGTGGGAAGTTACTTGTCTCAGGCTGTTTAGCGAGTTAGGGATGCTGCCAGAAGGTGATCCACGGCTCTCAGACCCTTTCCGGCTTCTTCCACACAGTTTCAGAGTCTGAATCGCTTTGAGGGTCTCCTTCCCATTCCAGATGCAGGCACAGTAGGATGTACCAATGCAGGGTGGGCACACAGGCTCAAACGCAAAAATGGAGCCAGGTGTTGAGTTTGGACCCTTTACCTCTAATAAAGTAGTGTGGCTACTGGAGTTTTTCTGAACCTCAGCTTCTTCATTTGGAAAAGTAGAGGAAACAATGCCATGAAAAATATATCTATCTTAACACAGGCACATCTGGCGACCTAGATGCTCTATCAAAGAGATTCCCACTCCCAAATACTGGAGTTACAGGGGCTGGCAAGATGACTCAGCACATGAGGGCACTTTCTGCCAAGCCTGATTGATGATTTGAGTTTGATCCTTGGTACCCAGCTAGTGGAAGGAGAAAACCAACTCCTTCAAATTGTCCTCAAACCTCTACAAGCATGCTATGGCATGCATGCACACACACACAAATTTAAAAAATGAATTAAAAAAAAAAAGAGTAACAGTAAGCTATCTAGGTGAACAAGTAAATACTCCAGAGTACTGCCTTCCTTTGTGAGGTGAAGGAGAGGGAGTCTGGTTACTAACAGGTGTGCCACAGATAATTTTGACTGACAACTTCAATTACATGAAACTCGTTGTGCGTGTCTCTTCCCATAGTGCATCTGATATTAATCATATGCTTGAGCAATTATGCATAAACATAAGAAAGTAAATAATTTTTCCCTAAAACTCAGACGGCACAATTTGCCTTATTGAACATGCACCCAAAACCAGTCCAGACTAGATCAATCCTTGTCATTCATATACCAAGATATGTTCTGGGATACATTTTAATGGAAACAAACTTCATACAGCCCAAGCCAAGTGGCATTAAGTTGTTAAGCTAGTTCCTATGCTTTCCTGCCTCAGAATGTATGAGTGTACACTATATATACATACGTGTATATATATGTATACTGTACTTTTATGTATATTCACCTTTTATTTTATATAAATGGTAACATTTGTCTTATATATTTTATTTAATAAGTATTTATTTATTTTATATAAATGGTAACATCCTGCTACACTTTTTAAACTGAGCAATGTATCCAAGAGGTTTCCCCCAGAGCCTTTTCATTATGGCCCCTGTAGGGGTTAGATAAATTAGATTTAGAAAATATATAGGAGTTTCTGATACTGTCTCTTAATTCGGGGCCTGAAGAGCATTATCAGCATGAAGTCAGCAAAAACAGGAAAGGCTCAATAGACTGAAAAACAAGTTTGAAGTCAGGAAAACAGGAAAGACTCAATAGAATTGAAGAAACAAAGTATCTGGCCTGACATTGTTTTCAGCTGCTAAGTGGGCGGAGCCCAAATTAAGCTGAAACAGAGTTCCTCCTATTTGAGGACAGTGCGTGGAGCCCAGGGGAGAAGAGGTCCCTGATGCTAGAGAGCTCCAAGAGTCCTGCTGAAAAAATGGCTGGCCATTGATGGCCAGCTCTCTCCCTGAAGCAGAAAGAAGCCAGTGAGCAAAGAAAGCCTGAGCAAGACACCAAAAGGCCAAGGACTGGACCCTGTGGCTCAGCTTTTGCCTGGAGGGGTTTGATCTGTCCAAACAGTGGCCTAAAGGAAGCTGTGCCTGGCTTTAAGGACTGAGGCAGAGCAGCTGAGTTCCTGATTCAAAAGAAGTAAGTTGGCCTGCAGACGGCTGGGGTCTCCCACAGAGAAGAAAGTATGAAGCCTTATTTAAGCTGAGACTGCAATAACCAACTTACCCTGACGAACCTGCATCTGAGAGATCCAGAAGAAAGACTGCTAAGTGCGTTAAAGAATCTACAACAAAGACTGTGTTCCTGATGACTGAGGACCTGCCCCAGAGACTGTATCATTCTAAAAGGTTATGAAAGTGGTTGTTATGATTATCAATAGGTTTAGTGGATAGGTTAAAGGGGTTGTAGGAATTTATAGGATTAATAGTTAAGAAATTGTTGGTGTTTGTTATAAGTGAATTTAGTAATAAATAAATAAGTGTTAAATAATAATTTAAAAGTTCGGTTACAGCCCCAAAGCATTTCATTCATAGATAATAGCACTGACGCATCTCTTACTACTAGCCATTTCTAAGCTCTCGATCACAAATGATACTATCTGCACAGCCTTGAACCTGCAGTGCTTTGCACAGTTCTGGCCATCAGTAAGACAAACTGTAGATGTCCTCTTTGATCCTAGTTTCCTTCATTATATCTAACCCATGGTATATCCTTTTGGCTTTAGCTATGAAACAACTCTGCACACTGCTTCTGGCCTGGTCTACCATGTGCACTCCGTTCCAAGCCTCTATCATCCCTTACACAACAGGTTTGACCGTTTTTTGTCTTGGTCATTGTTCTACCGCTGTGAACATGATGCCATTACCAAGTCAACTTATAAAAGAAAGTCATATAATTGAGCGCTTGCTCAGAGTTTCAGAGGGTGAGTCCATGGCCATCATGGTGGGATGGCATCAGGCAGGCATGGTGCTGGAGCGGTTGCTGAGAGCTCACATCCTGATCCACAGGCATCAGGCAGAGGGGCTAGACTGGGCCTAGTGTGGTCTTTTGACTTTTCCCTAAAAGTTCACTCACAGGGCACTTATTGCTTAACACTGATTTGACTTTTTAGGGAAAGTTCAAAACCCACCCCCCAGTGACACACCTCCTCCCACAAGGCCACACCTAATCCATCCTAAACAGTCCACCAACTGGGAACCAGACATTCAAATGCATAAGCCTATGGGGGCCATTCTCCTTTAAACCACACAATATTTAAGTTTAGTCGGACAACCCTGAGGCTCCTACACCTGAATGGTGCCTACTGAGGACAAGATCTCTTGGGGCCTCACTGCTCATTTTTCTGATATTAGATCAATGGGACTATGCACCTAAATCTTGAATAAGTAAATGATGTCTGCCAAGGCCTCCACTTGGAGGCTTTTCCACAAGGGGGTTTGTTGAATCTAATCAGATGCATGTCTCAGCCTCTTGGAACAAACATAACCTTAATTCATTTGGTTGTGATTTTTCTCCCGCTCCCTGTTTGAGACAGGCCCTCACTATGTAATTCTGGATGGCCTGGAACTTTCTATGTTGACCAGACTGGCCTCAGACATGCAGTGGTCCTCCTGTCTCTGCCTCTCTAGTGCTGATATCATATAGGGCTGTCCACACTATGTCCCTCACACACTTTCGCTTTTCTAGCAGAAGAATCTGAAACTCAAAAAAAATTGATGAAATCACAAGCCATTTGGTAGGGCTCAAATCCTGCTCTGTCTGCATTCAAACATGTAAGCTGGTGTCAGTCACTGTACGTGAAGCATGGCGCACACATGTGCTGGCTTGTGGAGGTAGCATCCGGGCAGGGAACCTCCATGGTACCTGCGCCCTCTGCTGACGATGCTATGCAATTTGTAGTGTGAAAGCCAATTTCCCAGAATGCAACTGGTGGTGTCTGTGGAAATAACTCAGATTGACTGAGTTTGTGATGTGGTGAGATGCTGGCAGGTCAGAGTCTACAGATTTCCAGTTGCATGAAAATAGGAGGCTTGAAAACAAAACAAAAAAAAAACCAAGACGTGGAAAAAAAATAAATGTTTCATGCCAAGCTCTCTCTGCATTAAACATATCTGTTGATGAAATAGAAGTTTCATTTTTTCATAATTCAGTCAGAGAGGGGTGCAGGTGTAATTTTTGCACTTATCAGAAATACAGCAATGAATATTTCTGAGTGGCTTATTGAAGACAATACAGGAAATCGTTTTTATAAGTACACAATGAGGAGGTACAAAATGAGTACCTTGGGGACATAAGGAGACCCTGTCTCAAAGAACAAATAAATTTTTGTGAATATGCAATGAGAACATTTATCACTACACCATTCCCTATACATGCTTTTTTATTCTTCCAAGCCTACAAATTGTCTGCCGTGGCAGAAATGAATCTCTCCCTCTTTCTTTAGCCTCTCTATCTCCCTCTTTCAGGAACATAAGACCCTCTAGAGCAGTGGTCCTCAACCTTCCTAATGCTGTGACCCTTTAATACAGTTCCTCATGCAGTCATGGCCCCCAACCATAAAATTATTTTTGTTGCCACTTCATAACTGTAATTTCTCTGTTGTTATAAATTGTAATGTAAGTATCTGATGCGTAGAATACCTGATATGTGACCCCTATCACATATCAGATTTGTGATTGCACATCACTATCATGGGTTGTAACCCACAGGTTGAGAAGCACCTGCTACAATAGATCACTCAGTGTCACGGTTAGGAGTGCCAGCCTTAAAGTCAGGCAAACCTGGGTTTTGATCCGAGTTACAGTGCTGCATAGGAGCCACCCTGTGTCCCTGGCTCCTTGTATGTGAAATGGCTTTAAAATATCCTCACAGGATTGGTGTGAGGTCTGAAGAAATACTTTTAAGTCCTTTAACACATCGTTTCAGACACAGCTACGCCCTCCTAGTGTCCCTTGTTATCATTACTCAACGCAACTTGTTCATTTTATAGATGAGGAAACGAGGTTCTGAGAGAAATGATTTCTATGGTCCAGATGGCCAGTTAGGGGAAAACTAAGTGGATCCAGGCGTCCTTGCTTAGTGTCTCCTTGCCTTGCCACATGTGGCACAGTGGAGTTTTCTTCATTACTCAACTCTGAGTAGAAAGAGCTTGGGACATTTTCTTAACTAGATGTCAGGGTCATTTTGAGCTGATGCTGTTGCCAGATCCAGGGACAGAGTATCCCGGGGTGTAGCCCCCTGCCCTCAAGAGCCAGCAGAGACAGAGTACCCTGGGGTGTAGCCCCCTGCCCTCAAGAGCCAGCATAGACAGAGTACCCTGGGGTGTAGCCCCCTGCCCTCAAGAGCCAGCAGAGACAGAGTACCCTGGGGTGTAGCCCCCTGCCCTCAAGAGCCAGCTCTTATCCCACATTAATAGTATACCTTTGTCTTATGACAGCTGAGTCCCACACAGTATGGTGTGACTGTCCCTTGTCATTATTTTATTTTCTGCAACCTGAAGCTGTGGAAAGAGAAGTTAATTAGGTAGTGTCACTACCAAAAGCTTGCTCACATTCTGGGGAGTGTCAAACCTCTGCGTCCAGCCAGTCATTCCTGGAGAGCTCTCTTCTCATGGCCCCTTTGCAAGTGCCGAGAAACTGGATTGCTGCCCACACTGTGCCCTCTGCCCTTGTGCCAGACTTTCACTCCAATATCCTTCCCTCTGCCTTTTCCCAGAGGTCACACACACATAGCCACCCATATGCCAAGGGGCTTTTGGTCCCAGAAAGGGCCTACAGTAACTTTCAATTTCAGTCTGGGAGGATCCAGTAAGCCACAGCCAGGATACGTGCCGTTCCTGGTGTGTCCAGAAAGGACAGAGCCCCGCAGCTCTGACAAATGTCCCCACACTCATGCTCCCAATCTTTCTCAGACTTTCTCAAACTCAGACCCTGTAACAGGCAGGCAGGCTGGGTCTTCTTCCTCGGGATCAAGGAACCCATAGTTGTCCAGGTCTCATTTAGACATAGCCAACAAACCCTTTAAATGTGATAAACGGATGGAGAGAGGTCTGGAGATGGAGAAGGAGGGAGGGCTTGGGTTTGCTGGCGTCAATAGCTCAGTGATCACACGCAGAAAGAGCCCCGCACTAGCAGTTAAGAGACCTGGCCCTGGTTTAGCAGTGAGGATACCATGCCCACTGGATGTGTTAAGGTGTTTCCAGTACTTCCACATATCTTGTTCTGTGCACTTAACCCTCCTAAAAACCCAGATGGTGACACCAAGGCGTCTGATCAGGCAGCTGTGGGTGTTTGGTTCTGGAGGAGTGACCTGGACCCCCTCCTGCAGCTCTTCAGGGAGAGCAGATGGCCCCTCCCCCATGTTAGCAGTCCGAGGACCAACTCCCAGGAAATGAGTAAATGCTAGAGAGGCATGGTTGCTTCGGAGACAAGGGAAAGTTGGTTTTTGTGTCTTCCTCCCTTTTTTTTTTTTTTTTTTTGGATGTCTCTTCAACATTTTGGATCTCAGGAAGGGTTTGGCCTAGCTTCAGACTGAACTTTTCCTTCTCCCTGGCTTCAGAGATAAAAGGCAGGGCCCTGGGAGAACATTGGCTGGTAAGAGCAGAGCTAACTCTAACCTAGGCACCCTAATACTTTATAACCAGTGTTCCCTGGGGGTATTGGCCTTTTCCATCTCAGCTCAGAGGCCATTGACTGGAGTCCACTTAAGGTTTTCCTTTCCGTCACCCACCCCCACCTCTCTTAAGTCAGGAAAGTTGGAGAAGGGACACCCACAGGAGGGGTTGATGGTCAGAAAACTTGAGTTTCCAACATCAAGAATCACGAGAAAATAAATGCTACTTAAGCCACTGGTTTGTGATATGATAATAAGCGTGGGTTTCTTGAAGCCAGTGTTACATGTCCAAAGACTCTGGGAGAAGCTGAGGCAACAACACCCCCCATTTTCAGAGGCTATACACACACACACACACACACACACACACACACACACACACACACACAAACACGCAATGCCCTTAATTCTCCAAGCAGAAGAAAGGGACGCAGGGGCAGAGAAGGGACGTCCTATCACACATACTGTTTACTTTGGGCATGGTTATTGACTCCAGACCTTATCATTGGGTCCTCAGACTGGGCAGGGCAAGTCTGAGCACCAGGAAGAACTGGTGCCCCTGCCCTGTGCACAAGAAGAAAGGTGGAAGAGAGTTTGAAGCAGAAAGAGAGTGAGAGAAGCTGCAGGTTGGACCACAATGAAACCCCTCCTTGTGTTACTGCTGATGCTTCTGGACCTGGTTCAGGCCCAAGGAGCTCTGCACAGGTAAGGCCCTATCCCAGCACTGAGTTCAACTTAGGCATCCTCTAACAGGGCCGCCCCTGGGGTAGGAAAGATAATGAGGAAATGAAAAGTAGAAACTGGGATCTCATGAGAATCCCAAAGAATGTTCCCCAGTTGGTACCAGGCCTCTCCTTCCAGTGGAGGTGCCTGCTCAGCTCAAGGGGTTTCCCTCTGTTGCTCAAAAGCATGCCCCACAGCTGTGGTTTGTAACTCCAAGCCTCCAAATGCTTTCCTGAGGCAGTGCAAGCACTGCTGTCTATAGAGCCCCTCCATCCCTTCAAGTCAGCCCTTTCTGGGGGAAGATGAGACTGCAAATGTGTCTACCTACCTCCCATTCCTTAGAAGTTCTCAAAGGGCCAGTGCCCAGGAGGGAGAATCATTTCTATTCAGACTCTGAGTCCACAGGACTCAGATGGCACTGCTTCTGGCCACACCTGGTCTCGAAGGTCCCCACCTGGGTCTTGCCATAGTCAGGCTCTGAACTGATACATGGAAACAGGGGTGGGGGAGCAGAGCTTCCCCTTCACATTGCCCTTTTTCTCCAGGGTGCCCCTCAAAAGGCAGCAGTCCCTCCGGAAGAAACTACGGGCCGAAGGCCGACTCTCAGGCTTCTGGAAGTCCCAGAACTTGGACATGATCCAATACAGTGAGTCCTGTAAAATGGATCAGAGCACCAACGAGGCCCTAATCAACTACCTGGATGTAAGACATCTTGGGATGAAGCCTTGGGACACTGGGTGTAGGGAGGAAGGCTGGGCCTCCGGCAGGGACCAATACTGCATTGTGACATTGGGTGCTCTGGCGTGGATTTCTTTGCTTGGATGATTCAGAGGGGCAATCCTGAGTCTCTGTGAACTCTGTAAGTCAGGCTCCAATGTGAGCCAGTGTGCAGGGCTTTCTTCAGGAGGAAAGAGATAAGAATGACATGTGCTCCAAAGAGAAAGACCCTTCCTGTGTGTTCGACTGGGCATTTGACTAGCTGTGTCTTTGGATGAAGGTACTACTTGATTTCCCATATCCCCACTTCCCTGGTCCCTAAATTGGGGACACTCTTATCTCCCCTGCCTTGCTCACAATGACATCAAGAGAACCTGGTTAATGGGAGAAAAATGGAACCAAGTTTCCCCGGGTATCCTCAGTTTCCTCCCTGGTGGTCCTCACTGTTCTTCTGATCCTTTGTCCCCAGCCTTGCTTCTCCTAGGTTCTGTAGATCACAGTCCATGTATGGAATTCCGTGCTCTGGTTGCAGGCAGCCCTTCTCCTCCCTGGCCCCACACTCTCTTTTTTTCTCTCCCTTCCCCTGCAGATGGAATACTTCGGCACTATCTCCATTGGTACCCCACCACAGAACTTCACCGTCATCTTTGACACCGGCTCCTCCAACCTCTGGGTTCCTTCTGTGTACTGCACCAGCCCAGCGTGCAGTAAGTGCCCCTGGCAGTGGTGGGAGCCACTTTTTGGAGGCTAAGGTGGTACTTTGTGGGGTGAAGAGACTTAGGCTCCCTCCACTGGTCCTCCCTGTCATACCAGCTTCCCCTTCCTACTTCTGTTTGGTGTGGCTGGGCCAGGGACAGAGCTGAAAAGTAACTACTAGTCAAGATAACAACTTTCTGCTTGTCAGAATTAATGGAGAGAAAAGTAGCCACTAGGAAGAGAAATCTTTTTTTTTTTTAAGATTATTTATTGTGTATACAGTGTTCTGCCTGCATGTACACATTCACTCCAGAAGAGGGCACCAGATCTCATCATAGATGGTTGTGAGCCACCATGTGGTTGCTGGGAATTGAACTCAGGACCTTTGGAAGAACAGCCAGTGTTCTTAACCTCTGAGCCATCTCTCCAACCCGGAAGAGAAATCTTTGACTTAGTGACTCACTTCCTTTGGAACATACAAAGGAACATGGGGGAAAGTTCCTTTGGTCTAAACCTGAACAAGTAGGTAGGTTGAGTTCTAAGGAAGACTGTGCACCTGCTTCAAGGAGACCCTGATGCCCTGACTCCCATGAAGGTGTGGCTGGTGGGGCACAATAGCATGGGTGTGTCCATTCGGCCACAGGTAATGTAGGGGTTAGGTAGACATTGGAAACGGAAGCCCTAAATAGAGAAAGCCTGCTCTGTGTGGGGACACATCCCAAGGACAGAAACTCTTTGAAACTCTGAAACAAAGCATCGTCAGAGTTAGACAAAAAGCTAGGAATACTGAGCTAGGAAAATAGGTAATTGTTCACCCCTGAGTTTCCTTTGAAGGCCAGGCTCTGGCCCACACTGATGGCTGAGACTGCTCCTGGAGCCGGGTAAACAGTGCTTATCTTGTGGCTATGAAATCACTGTGAGTAACCAGGTTTGCTCAGAGACAAATATTTGGTCCCTGGTTAGGACACACCTGTGGCTGGAGGGAACACAGCAGCTCACTAGTAAAAGGGACAGGCTTTTCCAGGAATCCCAGTCTTCCACTTAGTGTGCCTAAGGTTCCATTCTGCACCTCTAGGGCAGGAATGGAAGCCGTGAGCAGCATTCTTGTTTTCCAGAGACACATCCGGTGTTCCACCCATCCCAGTCCAGCACATACATGGAGGTAGGGAGTCATTTCTCCATCCAGTATGGTACCGGGAGCCTGACAGGCATCATTGGAGCTGACCAAGTCTCTGTGAGTTCAATTCCTCCATCTTTGCTCTCTTGCCCAGGAACTAAGCACAGGGGTAGCAGGATATGGTTCAGAGGTCTCAAGAGCAAAATTTCAGATCTGCCTTGGAGGGATGTAGACAAGGCTACTTCCAGAGCAAGGGAGTAATCCTTCCCACCCGGAGATGGGACAGTAGCCAGTCTTCTCAGTATGCTGAGTCCTCGAGAGTAGCGTGGGACTTTCTTTAGGAAACAAGGGTCAGGGCACAATGTCTGGATCAGCAACCCCTGAGCAATGAGGGAGGACAGTAGACTGCCATCTTGAAAGAGAAAAACTATGCAAGTCAATGAGCAACCTGGGGCTCCATTAGTGAAACAGGAAGGTAGGAAGCAGGAACCAACCACAGAGACGAATCTAGGTGTCAAAGTCCCAAGGTCTAGGAGCTGCTCCTTGAACTCTCCATGACCAGAGGTCCTGAAGGTCCCTGATTCGTGGGAATCAGATAATCAGGGAAGTTCTGGTCCTGCCTGGATACATTATGCAAGTGTGTAAGCCAAGGCCTTGGGAGATATAGAGGCCAGCCCACCCTGGTGAGCATTACTCTAGTTCTAGAAAGATCCTAAGGTCAGTGGAGCTCAGCCTTCACCAACATCCCTTCAAATATTTGAGCATGGGATATATCATTGAAATATATATATATTATATAAACATTATATATATGTATATATACATATGTATATATATATTATGGAAAAGGTCCACTAGCAGAAATTTCTCTTTTCATCCCCCCTCATCCTCCCACTAAACCCAGTGCAAATCTTTCTGAATTCTTATGAATTGTGTGGGATTTGAGTACTCTACTGAGCGGTCATCAAGTGAACATATTAATAATCTTAATTATTTTCTTAAATATTTTAAGTCTCCTTAAAATATCTTTGTAAGTGGGCTGAAGAAATGGCTCATGGGTTAGAGTACTGGCTAATTCCCAGCACCCATGTGGCAGCTCACAACTGTCTGTAACTCCAGTTCCAGGGGATACAACACCCTCTCACAGACATACTGCAGGCAAAACACCAATCAATGCACATAAAATAAAAATAAATCACTAAAATAATTTATTTTTTGGAGTTTAGGTAAAGCCTGATGTGGCGGTACATAGCTTTAATCCCAGTACTTGGGAGGCTGCAGCAGATGAATCTCCAAGTTTGAGGCCAGCCTGGCCTACATAGAGAGTTTCAAAACAGTCAGGGCTACATAGTGAAACCCTGTCTAAAAATTTTTTTTTAAAGGTCAGTAATGGGGGCTGGAGAGATAGCTCAGCAGTTAAGAGCGCTGGCTGCTCTTCCAAAGGACTGGGGTTCAAATCCCAGCACCCACATGGCAGTTCACAGCTGTCTGTAATTGCTGAGCATGGTGGCGCACGCCTTTAATGCCAGCACTAGGGAGGCAGAGGAAGGCAGATCTCTGCGAGTTCAAAGCCAGCCTTGTGTACAAGAATGAGTCCAGGACAGCCTGGGCAACACAGAGAAACCCTGTCTCAAAAAACAAAAAATAAAAAAAAAAGGTCAGTAACATCAGAAAAGAATGATTTTTATGTAAAATTATATAGCTAAAACAGAACTTTCTGTTGGAATTATACATGCATATGTAAATATTTATTGTATGCATATGTTACAGTATAAATAACCACCTAGAAGGGTGCATACTAAACTTGTATAGCTCTGGGAAGCAGGGAAGGGGCTGTGATCCACAGGAGGTGGGTTCTAGCCTACAGCTTGTCACCTCTCTGCTAGTTCCCTTGGATGGAGTAGGGAGCAGCCAAGCCCACAGCGACTTCGGCTGCAGCAGCCCCTCCCTCATCATTTTTGGCTCTGGGGTCAGGTGGCCATTTGCCTGTGTGGCAGTGCAGGCCTTCACTGGGAACAGAGGCGTGGGCAGCAAGAGGACAGAGTGGTCCCAATCTATCCCCACAGGTTCCAGTTGGCATCTTTCCCACTTGGCATGTATCTTCCCTCTGCAGACCTCAGGCAGAAACCCTAAGAAAAGTGTGTTACTAATAAACAGGTACAAACCAAACCCAAAGAAAAGGGAAGGAAAGAATTAATAAAGAGAAGGATAGGACATCAGTGAGATAGGAAATTCACACTGTAAACAAAATCAACAGTCACAAATTAACTTCTTGCAAAGAGAAAACCTCTAGCATGACTAATCTAGAAAAATGAGAGTCAAAACAACATTGGAAATGAAAAGGGACATTATTAACGATATTGTCAACCTCCTAAGATATCAAAATTTGTTTTATGTTGATAAGCTTTACAATAATCTTAAATTGATGAATATATCGAGAAATATGAAATATCAAAACTGACACAATAAAATATAAACTGTTAATAATCTTGTATCTATTTTAAATGCTTACTCTGCTATCAAAACAAAACAACAACAACAAAAAACTCATAACAAAACCCTAGATCTAGACCCATCTTCCAGAGCATTGATAGAGTTACTTCATAACTCATCTTATAAAACCAGAACTTTAATAACAAAACTTAAAAAGGTTATTATTAATACTAGAACTTGCTAGACATAGTGGCACAGGCCTTTAATCCCAGCACTCAGGAAGCAGAGGCAGGGGGATCTCTGTGAGTGTCAGGCCCGCCTGGTCTACATGGTGAGTTCTAGGACAGCCAAGGCTACATAGTGAGACCCCACCTCAATCAATCAGTGCTGGAGACACAGTGTTGTAGTGTGCAGAGTGCCCACCTAGCACACACAAAGCCCAGAATTTATCTGCAGGACCACATAAACTAGACTAGGGGATATACATGTATAATCCTAGCCCTTGGGTGCCAGAGGCAAGAGGATCAGAAGTTTAAGATCTCCTCTGTCACATAGAAAGCTCTACACTAGCCTAGGGTATAAGAGATCCTGTCTCAAAACAAAACAAAATGGGTTAGAGTCACAACCTTTCTCCATAGATGATGTCAAAGTTTTCGTGTTTTGTGGCGAGGGCAGGTCTGAGAAAGGCCTCACTGTGAGCTTTTTACTCAGTTGTTTTTTTTACGAATTTGTGATCCTTTCACTGAGTTGTCACTGTTGAGTGTTGAGATTACAGGCAGATGCCACGATGCCCAATAGATGCCAAAGCTCTAAACAGACAAACGAAAAATGATCAAATTAAATTTTGTGATGCACAAAAGGATCATAAATCCCAACCAAGAGTCATTTCTTCCTAGAAATGTATTATCTGAGAGAATAAAAATAAAAAAGCAATATACTCACATGAATGGATAAATTTCAGTATGTGTTCACAACTTTAAAAGAAAACTCTTAGAAAATCAGGAAAATAATGTATAAATATGATAAAATATAAATATAAAACTTCCTTAGTCTATCAAAGAACATCCACAAGCCAGCCATGGTGATGCACACACATGCCCCAGCACTTGGGAGGGTAGGCAGGAAGATTGCCAGTTTAAGGCTAATTTGGCCTCCATGGAAACCCACAGCGGGGTTTACACTCAATGCTGAATTTTTGAGAGACTTCTCCCTGAGCTTAGGAACGAGACAGCAGTATTCACTGTCACCCTTTCTGTTCAGCACTGTGCTGAAGACCATTGCCAATGCAGTAAGACAAAAAAAGAAAAGGACCATTAAGATTTGAAGAACTAACACTGTCATATCAGCTCATAACAAGATCCTTTTGTTTGTTTTTAAATTTAATTTGTTTTTATTTCTTTTAGTTTTTTGATATTATAATTTCATGATTTTCCTCTTCCTTTTCTTCCTTCCAAACCCTCACATATACCCCCTCTTTGGTCTCTTTCAAATTCATGGTCTCTTTTCATTGTTGTTATATACATATATAACTACTCCTAACTATATAATAACAACCTGTTCAGTCTGTATAGTGTTACTTGTATGTATGTTTTCAGGGATTGCCATTTGGTACTGAATAATTAAATGGATGTGCTCTTTCCTGGGGAAGATTATTTCTCTCATTCTCAGCATTCTTTAGGTTCCCGTAGTTCTTTGCATAAGGTTGAGGTCTTATGGGCTGTCTCCCATCCACGTTAGCAGGTCTGCTGGTGTTGTCCTTTTTCAGCTTATGTTCACACAACCATATTAGTGAGACTTTACAGGAGGAGCTTCTGACATTCTTAACAGACTCCCCCTTCCCCTGGCTCTTCCCGTCTTTCTGGCCCCTCTTCAGAGTGACCCCTGAGCCTTAGGTGTGGGAGTTGCGTTATTGCAATATCCACTGGGACTGGGTTCCACAACTCTGAATTTTAGTTGGTTGTAGTTTTCTGTAACATCTCTGTTGCAAAGAGAAGTTCCCTCGATGAGGGTTGAGGACTACATTCATCAGTGGACATAAGGACCAGTATTTAGAGCGCAGCTAGGTTTGTGCTGCTTTAGTAAAGTGGCAGCTGTGCTCCTCCAAGATCCATTATTCTCCCAGCCCTGGGTCGGTGAGCTGGACGTCCGGTATCAGGCATGACTTCCCTCTTCATGAAACACTTGTTTTGTTTTGTGGGTTTTGTTTTGTTTGAGGTAGGATCTCACTGTGTAGCCCTGGCTGTCCTGGAACACTCCATATAGGCCAGACTGGCCTGGAACTCTCAGAGAACCACTTACCTCTGCCTCCTGAGTGCTGGGATTAAAGCTGTGTCCCATCACAAACAGCCACAAAGCAAAAATTCTTCATGTAGGAAGTCTAAAAATATCTGCAGACAGCATATTGAGATTGATATGAAAATTTACCAACATTTCTAGGAGAGGTAAACACACAAAAATATGTTTAGTGATGAAAAATGAAAAACAGATTTTAATAACCGTATTTATAAAACCATCAAAATAGCTTACCTTTAACAAAATGTGAAACCTCTACCCTAAAAGACCATAAATCATTACTGTATGAAATTAAAAGATTTATATAAATTGAAAGATGAGTCATGCTCACAGAAAGACTCACTTTAATAAAGAAGTCAAAATTCCCATGTTGATTTATAGATCCAATGTTTCCCTGATCAAAACAGTAATGATTTGTGTCAGAAATTAATAAGTTGATTCTAACATGTAGATGAATGTAATAATTATACCAAAATAATCTTGCTTAAAAAACGCTGTCAATATATTATAAAGCCACAATTTGGACTGCCATATTTGTATAGGCTAAGAAAAAAAAAGAGAGAGATAAATGTGCCAGGATGTACAAAAAATATCTAGGAATTTCTCTCCAATTCCACCAATCACCTCACTCATATTGAACATTTTACTGCAGCATGTAGAGGGTAATGTTATTAAATTATATATATATACAAAATTTATAGCTTGCTAGTCAAAAACAGAGCAAAAAGCATCACTGACAGCCAGAAGGAAAGACTTGTAGTTTCCAGGAAAGAACTTGGCCCCAAAATATATCAACAACAACAACAAAAGCAGGCGTTCCTGAAAGAAGATATCCAAATGTCCAGTTCTGTGAGCGGTCATGAAATGCAGTTAAAATCTCAATGTAACCTTCTGCATATCTACTATAAAGCCAACATGGAGGAGACAGGCCATATCAAGTTTTAATGACGGTATGGGCTAATTGAGACTCTCAGAATATTGGTAAAGGGCACCATCATTTTGGAAGACCCAAGGACCTTTGCTCAGAGAATACTTATACACCATCATATCTAGAGATTTATTCCAATGGAGATATGTACACGTGTTCACCAAGCAAAGTGCACACAAAGCACCATTAACTGATAGTCAAACACTGGAAATAGTCTACCTACGGCATAAGGCAGGTGATTCTCAACCTGTGGGTCAATTTGCAACAATGAAAATACAACCTACGTATCAGATATTTACATTATGATTCATAACAGTAGCAAAATTATAGTGATGAAGTAGCAAAGAAAAGAATGTTATGGTTGGGGGTCACTACAACCTGAGGAACTGCATTAAAGGGTCACAGCACTGGGAAGGTTGAGAACCACTGAAATAGACAAAGCTATTGTTGCTTGGAAGATGAGTCACTCTTGAGGAGAGATACAATTGTCAGGGCACATGAGAGGACTGCTGGGCTTTGGAATGTCCTGTCTTATTTCAGGGGGGTTACACGTGAATGTGTAGAGTGTGGACTGTTATTGAAATAAACATTCATGTTTTCTGTACTACATTATATTTCAATTTTTAAGATCACATTAAGAAATTATGTACTGGGCGTGGTGGCGCACGCCTTTAATCCCAGCACTTGGGAGGCAGAGGCAGGCAGATCTCTGTGAGTTCAAGGCCAGCCTGGTCTACAAAGTGAGTCCAGGACAGCCACGGATACATGGAGAAACCCTGTCTCGAAAAACCAAAAAGAAAGAAAGAAAGAAATTATGTGAGTGAGATTATAGTCAAAATCTGTGTGCCTATTTACCAAGGAAAGTTGAGAAAGGAAGAATTATATTTAGACAGACTGGGGACCCAGGAATCTAAGACCCTCATCCGATTAACCTTTGTGCAATTCTCCCTTCAGGTGGAAGGGCTGACTGTGGATGGCCAGCAGTTTGGAGAAAGTGTCAGGGAGCCTGGACAGACCTTTGTAAATGCCGAGTTTGATGGGATTCTGGGCCTGGGGTACCCCTCTTTGGCTGTTGGAGGGGTGACCCCAGTATTTGACAACATGATGGCCCAGAGCCTTGTGGATCTGCCTTTGTTTTCTGTCTACTTGAGCAGGTGAGGCTAGTCAAGTCCCCTTGGTCAGTTCAGTGATGACTCCAGGCAGACAGCCTGGTAAACAAGGCTTCATGGTCCTAAGACCCGTGAATCTCTTGACACTCTTGCTTGACCTACGCTGTATAATCAAAGCACTTAAGCCCCCTGGATTTCAAGGAAATGTGGTGTGCCTCAGAAAGGAGTTATGACAAACACTTTGTAAACCACCACAGTGAGTTAAATTTATGAACCCTTCCGATTGGCTAGTGATTTATATGGTCAATGAATATCAAGGTCCTGTTACATGCCAAGTGTTATGGTAGATACCAAAACACGATGAAACAAGGACGATCTCTGTGGCTGGGAAGGAAGGAAAACATTAGCCAGTAAGATGATACTAAAAATAAATTGTGTTAATGGATAGGAAAGGAAAATATTGAATAACCATACAGTAGAATATTACTTGGTCTTTGAAAGGAAAGAGAGAGGGCGTGGACTATGGAGGTAGAGGACTTACCTAGTTTGCACAAGGCCCTGCATTCACTCTCCAGTGCCTCACAGACTTGTGCTAGAAGATGGATTAAACTTCAAGACTCTTACTAAACAAAATAAGACCGTCATCATAAGGACAGGTACAATTCTATTACATGAGGTACCTAGAATTGAATTCATAGACATAAAATACAGTGGTGGCTGCCAAGGATTGGGGGGCGAGGGGAACGGGATTCTTGCTTAATGAGTCTCAGCTCTACTCAGTGAAAATGTTTGCGGGCTTGGCTTCACAGTAGTGAAAATCTGAACCACACACTCAAAAAACGGTTAAGACGGTTTTCTCTTATACCTGTATTGCCACAAGTTAAAAAAAATTCGTACACTATAGTTGAGAAAAGCAACACGCTCTCTGCCCCTGTACTCTTGCCTGGGGTACTAAGAAAGTCACCTCAGCTTTCCTCCCTACACAGAAAGATCTCTACCTTTCCTGCTCTGGGCTGGCCTGAGCTCACCATGCTCCAGTGTAAATTCCCTTTCCCTGTACCCCTCCCACATGAAGAGTCTTGAACTTGCTCTCTTGGGCTATGCTGTCTCCAGAGTGGCTGCAGCTGGGACCAGGCCTCTGTAGACCTCTGATTGAGGTACACTGTCAGGACCCATGTTTCGCCTTGCAGAGGCTCCTGCTCTATTCCTGCTGAAGAAGTGTGCACTGATGGTCGGTAGCAAGGCCAGAATTGCCTGGAGTTAAGTCCTACCACCTGCATTGCTTTGTCCCAGGGCCTCAGTTTCCTCAAGCAAACACCAGGTTGATGTGAGAATGCAACAAGATCAGGTGGTTAGATCTTGAACCCAGGACTCATGCATGCTCAGCAAGTGTTCTACCCCTAAGCTACATCCCCAGTCCCTACTAAACATAGAATTCCTACAGATATATGCTCCCTTCCCCACTGCCACACTGTCCTGCACCACCCCAGGCTTTGTGTCTTTCTGCTCCTCCTCCTCCTGGAAATGCCCTTCTTTCCCAGAATCCTACTAAATTTCAGCATATAACTTGAGAAATAACTACCAAAGAAAATTAACCAGTACTCAAGCTCCAATGAGACATATTAGTTTCAAATTACCATCTCCAGAGAAGTAAATACTGAAGAAACTCCAGACACCACAGCATCTGTAGCAGGGAGGATACTGTGAGAAAGGGTTTTTTCTTTTTTTTTCTTATTTTTTTTGAGCATCCTCAGTTGCAAAGGATGTTGTGGTCAGGACCCAGAATGGCCCTGACCTTGGATCTTCAGTTCTGATGCCCCCTACCTCCTAAACGTTTTGTCCAAGAAGCAGGGGGTATTCATAGGGCATTGGACAGACTAGCTCTTGACTTTAATCCCCAAAGACTCAGGCTACCTAGGTAGTTCCTGCCCACTTACCAGATGTGAGCACCCAGACATGCAACAAAAGGCCCTCACTGAGCTCCTGTCTGTTTCCAGTGGCCCTGTCTTGACAACTTACCTTTCTCTCTATGTAGTGAAGCAAAAGGTGGCTCAGGCAGTGAGCTGACTTTCGGAGGCTATGACCCCTCTCATTTCTCTGGAAGCCTCAGTTGGATCCCAGTCACCAAGCAAGGCTACTGGCAGATTGCCCTGGATGGGTGAGTATCCTCCATGTAGTAGCTATGGTGGAATGGAAGAACTCAGAAAAGCCACAACTCAAACTGAACCAGTTGAGTGACACGGCCAGGCAGTAGAGCAGATGCTGAGAACCTGACATCCGGATGGGAAGTGTGGAAAATCACTGCGAAGTCCAGAGCAGTGGCTTCCTTCTCTACACATTTAGCTGGTCTCCCTCGAATTCACGCAGCTAGCTACCCTGTGTTCACGCAGCCTTAATTACTCCATGAGGCAAGGGCTGAGTGACATAGGAAATGCAAGAGTGATCTCGACTCAGTGTTTTCCCTTCTTGAAGCTTGTGTGGAAGACAAGATGTGGCCCCAAATTGCTACCACACAAAGTGGATGTGGTCAGTGTTCTGAAAGGCACCAGAATGGCCAGCAGTCAGACATCTGTCTGAAGACTGTTCAGGGCTTTGTGGAGGCAATGGCTCTGAAATTGGGCCTTCAAATCCATGTATGGGCATGGAGCAAATCAGGGAAGTCGGATTGCATACCTGATATGTGGTCAGCAGAGAGCTAGATAAAGTGGGAGTTCAGGCGACAGCAATCTAGTTTCTGTTCCCAGGATGCTCTGGGTAAAAAGTGAAACATTTCCAATGCCCGGTGGCTACTGACAGTTCTCAGACTGTACAGACTTACCTATTTATGCTCGTGCCCTCATTTTAAGGAATGTCTGTTCACTTGCCTTGTTTTCTTTTCTTTCTTTCTTTCTTTTAAGGAATGTCTGTTCACTTGCCTTGTTTTCTTTTCTTTCTTTCTTTCTTTCTTTCTTTCTTTCTTTCTTTCTTTCTTTTTTTTTTTTTTTTGAGACAGGAGCTTGTCATGTTGACCTAGCTGTCCTGGAAGGCTCAAGATCCTGTCACCCTCAGCCTTCTGAATGCTGGGGTTATGCTCCCACCAAGCTCGGTTCTCAATCTGCATTTCTGAATGGAAACAGCGTACAATAGAAAGTGCAAGAATGTATTTCAGCTTGTGTGTGCATGCGTGTGCGTGCATGTGTCTGTGTGTGTGTGCATGCGTGTGTGTCTGTGTGTGTGCATGAGTGTGTCTGTGTGTATGCATGTGTGTGTATGCGTGTGTGTGTGTGTGTGTGTGTGTGTGTGTGTGTGTGTGTGTGTG
>CAJQZJ010033263.1:249530-269589 GCA_907164525.1 Lophiomys imhausi | reverse complement strand
GTGTGTGTGTGTGTGTGTGTGTGTGTGTGTGTGTGTGTGTGTGTGTGGTCAAGAAGTAAGTGTATTCCCACTGTGAATCTCAGTCAAAAAGGCAAGCTGAGTCATGTATAATGGCTCATTTCTGTAATTCTAGCACTCATGAGGCTGAGACAGGAGGATTGCTGAGGGTTTGAGATTAGTCTGGACAGGGTGAAGCCCTGTCTTAAAAAGAAGCAAGCTGGCTAGGCATGGTGGTGCATGCCTTTAATCCCAGCACCTAGGAAGCAGAGGCAAGTGGATCTCATTGAATTCAAGGCCAGCCTGGTCTACATAGTGAGTTCCAGAACCACCAAGGTTGTGCAAGGAGACCCTGTCTCAAACAAACAAACAGAGTTAGCTGAAAAATATTCCTGTGGCAGGAGAAACTGAAGAGGTTACCATTATTGTGTCCTGATATGGTAAAGGGTCCCACAGGAAGCAGGAATGGCCAAGGATCAGGTGCTAACTGTGGGGCCATGGGGCCCTTTGTCCTCAGAATCCAGGTAGGAGACACTGTGATGTTCTGCTCTGAGGGCTGCCAGGCCATTGTGGACACAGGGACCTCCCTCATCACTGGTCCCTCCAACAAGATCAAACAGCTTCAAGAGGCCATTGGGGCCGTACCCGTGGATGGAGAAGTGAGTGTCTGCCTGGGATGGGGGTGGTTGTCTGGGGAGAGAGCTGTGTCCGAGTCAGTCCTTCTCTGTTTTAGTTCGCTGTGGATTGTGGCACCCTCAACACCATGCCAAACATCGCCTTCCTCATCAACGGGGTTTCATACACCCTCAGTCCAACTGCCTACATCCTGCCGGTAAGGGCCATTTCCTTATTCTGTGAGTCACAGTACCCTCCCCATGTGCCTACCACTTCCCTCTTTCAAAGCCATCTACACAAGGCTACAACTACTCTAAGTGCCCTCCCACCTAGTCCAGTCCTGATGTGGCATTCACTCTGAGAGAGAGGAAGCTGCCTGTGGTAGAAGCTCCCGGATTTACTTCCAGTCTCCAGTTCTACCATGAAGCAGCAACTACTCAGGCATAAGACACTTACAGGGGATCTCTCATATTAGCATGAGGAATTTATCAACAAACACATTAATCCTTCCTGCTACTCATATGCAACTGGAGATGTTGTTATCCTGTATTATAGGGGAGGATGCTGAGATTCTGAGAGTTAAATGAATGGTTCAGGTATGACTCCTGGGGCTGGAGAGATAGCTCAGCAGTTAAGAGCATGTGCTGCTCTTCCAAGGACCATGGTTGGGTTCCCTGCACCCACTTTGCATGGCTCACAAACCGTATGTAAAGATCAGGAGCTCTGTCAGCACAGAGGTATAGAGGCTGACCTTCACCTTATCCTTCCAAAGCCACCAAATATGAACAGGCGTCCAAGCAAACACAAGCATTTGCTCTAAAACATAGCTTCACGGTAAACCACCTAAGCTCTTGGGACACTCTGGTACAGCCTTTGCAGACACCATGCTGAGAACAAACCACATGTTGGAACTGAGCCCGCTCACCAGCCTCCAGTCCCACTGTCACACCAGTAAGTGCTTCTTTTGGATCCTAGAACTTAGTCACTAAATCTTAGTAGATGGATCCACCTATATTCTCTCACTTTTATCCAACAAGAGGCTTTGCTTTACCTACCCTGCCCTATACCCAACATAGCACTAGGCTACTTTCCTGGCAGGTTTCAGTCAGGGCCATCTCAGTACATAGAGGATACTGGATTAGCTTTGAAATGTATCCTCATCCTCTCACAAGGCTGTGATTTTCCCACCTCCTCATCAGCAACTTTGAGTTTCAGATAGTTGTTGGGAAGACCCAGAGCTGCCTGGTAAAACTCACATCTTTGCTAAACTGAGAAATAAGATTGAGAGACAGGAGGGGTGCTGGGTACTTACAGCTCCAGCACTTGGGAGGCAGAGGCGGGATAGTGAGTTCTGGATAACAGGGGCTACATGGCCTCAAAAAAACAACAAAACAGAATTGGGAGAGATGAAAGGCCCTTCATAGAACAATGGACGTGTACTTGTCTTGTGTCTAAGAGAGCCCATTCAAATGCTTCTTAGGCAGGTGTCAAGAAGGAAGTGCTAACGGCTAGCCATTTATAGAGCAGTTTCTCTCCTTTAAACAGAGTAAGTCGAGCTCTGCTTGAAACTAAAGATTGGATTTACACCAATGCATTCTAAGGGCAAATCTTTTGCAATAAGGTCTCTGCATTTCCAGTTGTAAACTGATGGCAGAGTATGGCTGTAAAAACATACAGTTCCCAAAATTGTAGAACACAGATGACTGAACCAAACAAATGTTCTGAGCAAGCTGGAATATGGGCACCAAATGAGAGACAGAGCCCACTGGCCACAATGGTGGCAGAGCCCACTGGCCACAACGGAGGCACTCGCCAACCATCCGAGGCCATTGGATGGCCAGCACCACCGTTCAGCACAGCTCCCAGGGCTACAATCATCTGTTTCTTTTGCACCCCAGGACTTAGTGGATGGAATGCAGTTCTGCGGCAGTGGCTTTCAAGGACTTGACATTTACCCTCCAGCCGGACCCCTCTGGATCCTGGGGGATGTCTTCATTCAACAGTTTTATGCAGTCTTTGATCGTGGAAATAACCAAGTGGGATTGGCCCCTGCAGTCCCCTAGATAGGGATGTATGTCTATGTATGGATGCCTGATACCCCTTCAACCCGTTAGACCTCTTCATAACTATCAAAGAATCATTTACCACAGGATGTAGCCAACCCTGAGTATTCAGACCCACAAAGCAAGAGAGTACAAACAGCCTACCATTCATTGCACACACACACACACACACACACACACACACACACACATACCACCTCTACCATCACCATGGTGAAAGAATGAAGTTCTACCTATAGTCTTTATTGCTTTTTGTTGACTTTCTGTTATGAAAATCTCCAAACATATACACCAGTAGACATGAAAGCAAGATAAATCCCCATGTACCTCTACCTCTCTTCACAACCCGTCCACATGTGACCAGGCCCCTCTATTTTTCTCTCCCTCTGGCTCCACACCTCTAGATTTGGAAGCAAATTCTAAGTACCATGTCATTTTATCTAATGTCTAACATCCTTAAAATCTCTCTCTCTCCCTTAAATGTGTACCTGTTTTTACAGTTGGTTCATTTGTATCAGGATTTAAACCAGATCCATAACTGGAAAAAATAAATTGCATTAATTTGAAATGTCTCTTAGGTCTCTTTTCTTCTGTAGAATTTTCCATATTCAGAATTCTGGCAATTGGAACCAGGCATGGTGGTACATGCCTATAGTCTCAGCACTCGGAAAGCCAAGGCAGAAGGATAAATTCAAGTTCAAGGCATGCAGAGCAAGTTCAAGGCTACATAGCAAGTTCCAGGTCAGCCAGGACCATATGGCAAGATTTGGCCTCATAAAAAGATCAAGAAAAAGAGTTTGGCTCATTAGAAACTAGAGGTATCATTTGACATGGATGCCTGTGCCCAACCTTCCTAGGAGATGGTACTTACATCTAGAGACCTTGATTCATGGCAAAAAAGAAAAAATTTTGAGTAGATAGTACTGGGTACTTCTGTTGTATCCCATCAGGAGACAAATAATGTTGGGTGCTTTCAGCTCTGTCTTATTAAGTTGGATGAGTGGATTCAATGCTGTCAGCCTTCAGCATCAAAAGTCTCTTTCAGCAGCCGCTGGTGGTCATCATTGGACCCCTCAGGTTTAGGTTAGGGTTAGGTTTTCTCCAGTTCTGTTTTTTTTTTTTTCATAAAAATAACTTTCCTTCATCATCCTTCTGCTCACTGTGAAGCATACATCACAAAAAAAAAAAAAAAACAGATAACAACCCAAGGCTTTTTTACTTACCAGCTGTCAGAAATATGAGCAGGTACTATAGGAGAGGCTAGTGGATTTAAACCTACCCATTCTGACATACTACAGTTGCTTTCAATGCTCAATTTTCAATGAGCCTTTAAGTTATTTTCTGTGAATTTTTCCATCCTATCTTATTCATTTCCACCCTATCAGATGGGCAACCATTGTCCCAAAGAGTTCTTTGTACCACGCCTATAACTTCACCGTAAATGAAAATACTTAACAGACTGTCAGACATGAGGAGGGAGGGAGAAGCACTCCACAGTCTGTCCTGGGGATTTCCCATGGAGAAAATGGACTGGAGCCTGTCTTCATTCTGGAGGTACCATTTGTTTTCCTTTTCCTCCCTTTTCTTTCTGCTTCTTTCAAAATAGAATCTGCAACTTTGTTCTTATCACAAAATATATGCAAGTGTTCCATGACCCTGGAATTAACTCACAGTTTTGGATAAGATCTGCTTTTAACCAACGAGAGGGCCAGCTCCTTCGAATTATCCTCTAATAGCCATATTATTGTCCTGTGGCTGCATGCACACACAGACACACACAGACACACACACAGACACACACACACACACACACACACACACACACACACACACACACAAAATCAATCAATCAACCAATTGATAAATAAATACCTTTTTCCTCTGGGCATATCAACAGGGATAGTTACTGGTGTGTAATGTTTTTATTTCTACACAAAAGCTATCATGGTCTACATACTCTCTAAATTGTTGATTTCCTTTCAAAATATGGAAGCTAAGGCAGGAAGTCGGTGAGTTCAAGGCCAGCACGCACTATACACATCAAGACACTGTCTTTAAAAAAAAATGGAGGAGCAGGAGGAAAAGGGGAAAGAGGGGAGCATGGGGGGAGTTCTTGATGCCGCAGATAATTCTCTCTCCTAACATCTCTCTACTGTCCGTTCATCCCATCTTCTCTCGAGCTCATTTGGCTCTTTGTGGTTTGGCTCAATCCAAAACAATAAATACTTGATTTGTGCCAGGCACTATGAGGTACTCTAAGACTTGCAAGGTCCCTAGAACAGGGTCACGCTGTCACTTACTGGCAGGAGGAGTGAAGGGACACACCCCAGACTGAGGAAAATAGTTAACCTGGATTCACATTTGCATTCCACTCTTCCTCATAGGCACACACACACTTTTTGTTTTGTCTTTATAGATTTTATTAATTTCACTTCTTTTATTAACTTATTGCCTTTGTGGTTTACTCAGAAGAGCTTGTTGTTCTAGACAAACTACCAAAGCGTGAGAGCAGACAGGTTAATGATGTGAGTTCCAAGCTGGACCAACAGAGACTGGATTCCTACCACCAGCACCACACCTGTTTGCTGGGCATGGTAATAGAAAGTGCTTCGTGAGGTCATGTGAGGACTCCATACCTGTGGTGGTTTTAATGAGGATGACCCCCATAGGCTCATATATTTGAGTACTTGGTCTGAAGTTGGTGGAACTGTTTGGAAGGATTGGGAGGTGTGGCCTTGTTGGAAGAAGTGTGTCACTGGAGGTGGATTTTGGGGTTTCAAATGCACACACTCCTCTTCCTAGTTAGCTTCTCTCTCTGTCTCTCTCTTTCTCTCTGATTTGTGCTTAGGGATCAGATGTAAGCTCTCAGATAATGCTCCAGCACCTTGCCTGCCTGCCTGCCTGCCTGTCACCATGCTCCCCACATGATGGACACAGACTCTTACCCCCTGAAACTGTAAGCCCCCAATAAACTCTTTCTTCCATAAATTCCTTATTCATGGGGTTGTTACAGCAATAGAAAAGTAACTAAGACAGTGCCCACTCGGCACACAGAAGCAGTTAGCTGGCTTGCAGGCCTTGGTTCTTAGGGTGCAGACCTTAAGCCATCAAGGAAACTCTCAGAAAAAGCAGACACCCTTGAGACAAAAGGCTTTATAACTTACCCTCTGACTCAAAGCACCCCAAGAGCCAATTGGGGGGCAGTTTGGAAACAACATCCCTGCAGGTGCTCTCCTTGGGGTCATTTCTGCACAAGAGCTCTCTAGTGTGCTGACTTGGGGGACTGCATGTCCAGCAGACTGAGATGAGAGAAAGTCCATGGGATGGACGTGATGCATAAGCCACACCATCGCCTCTGCCGAATGACGGAACAAAATGGTAGCTCTGTCTTCACACCGGTCCCACTAGCTGGGTCACAAAACCACCTAGTCTTTTTTCTCAAGGGTGCTTCAAGAACATCCTCAGTGACACTCTGACCCCACCACTGCCCCTGTGCACACACCACAGGAGGGTGCCTGACCAAGGACTATTTCTGAAAGTCACTAAAATCCCACCCCTCCCCTGTTCCCACTTCCTTGCAATCTCCCCTGAGTACCAAAAGACATTCAAGCTAGGAGGACTTTCATGACCATCTAGGACCTTGCCTCCTCTTAACCCCTTCCTCCATGCAAATGAGTTACCTGAACCCGCTAAACCCGCCCCATGCCTTCTCTTGGACACGGTTCTCAGGAGTCCTTCTACTCTTTCCACCAGAGGAGCAGGTCACCCCCCACTGGCTTCTTCTTGATTGGTGGAGGTCCGGGGGAAGAAAGGTCCCACACCCGCAGTCCCAGGACTCAGAAGGTAGGGAGGGAGGCAGGAGGTTCAATAGTGACACACCGTTACCACAACCCCTGGCCCATCTCTAAACAAACAAGCAAAACCCTAGATAGAGCTCTCCAGCCCAGAATATCCACAATCAAGGCGTTGCCCTGACCAGGGTACCAGAACCGGGTGCTTTTCCAGTACCAGCTCTGTTCCGCACTTGGAGGTGGTCACCCAACACATGCACAGCTTGCCAGACCTTCAAACTCTAGTTCAAATCCTTCTTTCCCCTTGAACTCCTTACTTAGGACTACCGTCTTCATCCTCTGACTGACTCCCCTTCTGACTTTGCTTAGTCAACACCAGGATCCATTTGTGTCACCCCCAAAGAGTATGACCTACTCAGACTACCGAATGATTGCAGAGGGTGTGGCAGGGTGTTCTGTGGGTGGACATCAAGGACTCTTCCAATGCAGCATGATGGAAGAGGGACAGGGAAGCTGCTGACTTCTGACTCACGTGGATGGAGGAAGTAGAGGCTGGAGCTTGATAGCTGCTGTCATCTTGGTTTCCAAAAGATGCTAGAAACAGTTCTGCAAACAGCTCCTAAAAGAACAAGTTTCCGTGCCAGTTCAGACAGGGCATTTCCCACACCCCAACTTGGGTCCTCAGCAGCAGCAGACCTTGTGACATCTTCTGCAGGCCAACATGCCACTGCATCTCTATAGTGAATGTCCGACCACCAGCTCATTGCTGTGCAGTCATTTCCTCTGACATAAAACCTTCCATCACAAGGGGAAGCTATCCAGCCTGCAGGGATGCTTTCTTAAGGCTCAGAAAGTAAATGACCCAAAGGATTCAGGGAGCTCCTGAAACTGACCATGTATACCTGACCTCCTCCCTCCCCAAGTAGAAACAAGCAGGAAGGAACACTGGGCTGCTTTGACCAGACAGAGAACAGCTAAGCTGCCTGGAAGAGTCGCCCTCCAACCTGTTGAGCTGCATGCAGGCTGTGTAGTGTGCTCCAGGTTCCCAGCATTTGTGAGCTGCCCTCCATGCTGAGGTGGGCTTTGGTGATGCAGCTGTCTTTGAATCATTTCTGCTCCTGTAAGTATCCCCACTAAAACCCACTGGGCCACCAAGTTGGACTTTGGTGGTAGCCCTACTTTGCTCTACTGTTGGCTCCCTGAGTAGACATTTGTTCACATCTCCCCTGTAATCGTCACACAAACACACAGACACACAACTACACAGGCAAAGTTTCATTTAAATGCCATTCTCAGGAAAAAAAATAGAATATCATTGGGGAAGCTTCTCTCATCTAAGTTCTAACCAGGACAACTCTGCTTAGCTTATGGGATCAGGCGCATTTGGGGTGGCACAGGCCTGGAGGACCTAATAAAGGATAACAGCCCAAGATCAATCAGCCTCCATAAACCAGGAATCATCAGCACACCGTCTTGGCTTCCTGAGTAACCAAAATACTTCACTTGGGTAAAGAGGCTTTAGAATTCCCCTCAGCTTTCCTATATAGAATTCAGAGTGGAAATCATTAAGCCCTTTCTTCCCAAAGTGTTTGTAGTTGATATGAGGAAATAAGCTTCCATTTTTATTCCACCAAAAACTCTTCAGTAGGGCCCATGCTGGCAGCACAGTTGGCCAACTGTGGGATCCAAGGCTACCCCGTCTGCTTTCTGCACCCATGGTGTCTATGGCTGGTTTAGACACATGGTGCTGGAAAGCCCCATCAGAGGTGGCTACTGTATGACAGAACAGTAATCAAACAAAGAAATGGATTCTAGTAGGAGACAAAGTCCTAACTTGTGCGGAATGTGGAGTGCATCAAATACGCCTTAAGGGGACCCCTGCAGACCTGGGGAGTCATGTCTAGACGTCACACCATCGCTGGTGACTCTACTTACCCAAGGCTTGCTCGATGGCAGTGAAATGAGACTCCAAAATTAACTGTGTGCTAACAATATCTTAAATTACTGTCTTCTAGGCACTTCAGGATGGGCCAACAACCTCACCAGAGAGCCCCAGGGTGGGGTTTGTGGGGTGCCAGGACACGCCTTACCTCTTATAAGCCTGGTGTGGTGTGGTGTGTGGTGAGTATGTTCTATGTGAGTGGGGGGGGGTGGTATGGGTGGTATAGGGTGTGTGTTGAGGAACAGGGCATGTTTAGTGTGTGTGTAAGGAGTGCAGCACAAGAGATGTGGGGTGCGTGTACAAAATATATGTGTGTTATGCACATATAGTGTGACAGGGTGTGGGATGTATATATATGTGTCTACTGTGTGTGTGTGTGTGTGTGTGTGTGTGTGTGTGTGTGTGTGTGTGACAAATGTGTGGGGTAAGGGCAAGCAAGGCCTAAAAACAGAACTTCTTCCAGCCTCTCTGGTTCACTGGTAGCTGGACCAAATCTGCTCCACAAGTGTTTGGAAAACAACAAACAAAGGGCTCCTTTACTGGGATTCCTATGAACAGAGACAGATGTTCCCACAAGCCCTTAAATTGGACATGTCACCTTGTAGGCCCTCTGTCCAAAAGTTCCCCCAACTCAAGCCTGCCATTCTTCATCCCCTGGGATCAGAGTCCTTATGAACTAAATATTCCTGGTGCCTGAAATCCAAACAGCTCTGAAGCCTCGCTTTCCCAGTACACCCCACCCCCTCCACCCACACAGCTGAGGTCACCCTGGCCCAGCCTCTTTTGCAACTTTCCCAAGTCTGTGCAAAGAAAGAGAGGAGGAAAACTCAGAGGGAAGTGGCCTCTCACCAAACCCTTTTACGTTCTTGAGAACTAGCCAAATTGAAACTGCCACTCCGCGAAGAGAGGCCTAGACCCAGAACTCCCACCTGTGTGAGGTGAGTGCCCTGCAGCCATGGCTGTAAGCGCCCTGGCAGCCTGTCTGTCTTTGCATGTACCCAGCTGTTGCAGAACTGTTTGAGTGTTGGTGAAGAGGAGTAGAAACATGGTTCAAGGTCAAGGATGAGGCTAAGAACCAGGCAGGTGCAGGGTTTTAATACAGCCCAAAGACCCTTGCACTAAAGAGAGTTCCTGGGTGTGGTGGAGAAAGGACTTCCCTCCCAGTCACAGGGAGCTGGGGCCCAGCTAGGGGAGCACCAAAGGCTGCAGTACCAGACAGGACTCTCAGCTCAGAGGAGGGTGGCGTCACGCCCGTAGACCTGCTGGACATGCCAGAAACTGGAGTCCTCCAAGAGGGCTGGGTCCTGCGGCATCTGGCGTCTCCTTGGCACATGGACAAGGTGCCTGAAATGGGCTGAAGATGCAGGGAAAGATGAGCTCTCAAAAGCAGGAAAATATCCCGCTTGTTCTAAGTATTTCTCCTGGCAAAGAGCTACACTGTGTGAGCCGATGAGTGGAACTGGCAGATCTGGGTTCTACTCAAAGCTGGCTACCAACCTAGTTTGTTGTTCAGACCACGTGAGCCTGCATGCGTGCGTGCGTGCGTTGTGTTTTGTTTCTTGTGAATGATGGGTATGCACACTTACCACAGCATATTCGTGGAGATCAGAGGACAGTTTGGTGGAGTAGGTTCTCGCCTTGTACCCTTAGATGGGTCTAACAAGTACCTTTGCTGAGCCATCTCGCCAGTCCACCAACTAGTTTTTTTGACTCAAGAATCCACTGGGCTATAATAGCATTTTGTAAAATGCAAGTGTTCCATAACTGCTAGGCATTTGTGTATTGATAAAAACGATAGCTTTGAGCTTATTGATCAGGCCCCCACTACAAAGACCCTATGGAGATAGCAGTTGGTGGGTATTCTTAGACATGTACTATGCTGCTACATACCAGACATGGATACATGGGTAGGTGGATAGACAGATGGACGGATGGAGGAGTGAACAGATGCATGCATAGAAGGGTGACACGTGAATGGAGTGATCACTCTTCAGGGCGGCTTCTAGAGTCCCAGCATCAGTCACCATGCTTTGGGGATAGAGATACAGAAAGGTGGGCTGGAGAGATGGCTCAGCCGTTAAAGGCTAGGCTCACAACCAAAAATATAAGAGATACAGAAAGGTAAGAGGAACTGTCTAGGGTATGGGCAGTCTACTTGGGGAAACAGGACAAACATCTCCCCAAAGAACTTAAAGAGTGAAAACAATGAGCCTTCTGAAACCAGCACTGTGGGTATACTTTGTGGAGGAAGCAGGTTTAGACCTGCAAGGATCCTGGTGGGTGAGGCAGGCTGTCAAGTGATCCTGGCAGGCAACAAGGCCTGTTCCCCGAGACTCTCACTACACAGAAACCTTGCATTCGGCCCACGAGTCCACTGTTTGTTAGAAAGAATATGGTGTGGGGTGTGAAAGGGAGAAGAGAAGCTACAGAGCAAGACAAGAAGCTGGGGAAGATTGTAAACTGGGCAGGGAAACTGGACCGGTTGCAGAATTCTCAGCTGCCTCTGTTCAGTGGTCTCTCTGACAGCTTACATGGGACCTCATCCTAAACAAGTAAGGCAAGAGACTATGCTGGGTCCTGGCTAGATCCAATGGGATAGGGAGGGAAGGGGCATGGGAAAGTGAAGGCTGAGACCCTCAAAAGTTCTTGCAGACTAGTCACAGGCCTGAGAGCTCTGCAGCAACATAGTCTTCCTTGCGTTTTAAAGAAGCTACGAGTGGGCCAGGCTCTGGCTTAGAAGCGAGGAGCTGGGGAAGAGGTGGTCCAGCTTGGAGTTCTGCTCTGTGTGGGCTGGGCTGGCTGGGCAGGTCCAGCATTCCAAGTCTGCTACTCACTGTTAAGTAACAATGAGGATGACTCAGCCTTGCTGATAGGAAGATGCCCTGCTTCCCTCTTTGAAGCTCTGAGTCAGCCAATGGAAAGAGGCTAAAAGGGACATCGTAGCTACTGCCCAGCCAGGGTAGAGGACAAGGGAAGGGACTTCAGGTACCATCTGAAACCTGGAAATAATCAAGAGAGCCCCACTGCTGCCTGCTCCCAAACCAACTCCTCCAACCCCAGCACTGTGCCAGCCCGTGGCCACTCTCTGAACCAAGATCAAGGCTATTTTTAGGTATCAGACTCATCAAATGTTTGCTCTTTTGTGAATCTGGCTATGGGAGTCTTTGGTGGCTGCACACTTTCAGGGCGCATCTGGAAAGGGGATCAGGACAGTGGAAGGGGTGGAGGAGTTACAAGGATCAGAAGAGGCAAGAGAAACCCAAAGGAAAGACTTCAACCCCACCCCACTCCCAACACTCCCTCCCGCAGGGCCTGGTGTTGCAAAGGAATTGAGCGTTTTTTCTGTGAGTGGCCCCTAGAAGACACCTGCCCACCAGTGAGAGGAACAGGCACTCAGGGCATGTCCGGCTGCTTCTCATGAGCCTAGCATTGCCCAGAGCTTAGGTTAGGCGACACTGAGGTCCTGGTTCTACAGATACTCTACATCCGCAGCTTGAAATCAGACATAGCGGACATGCTTACGTCATCAAAAATGGCAACCTCCTCTATAGTTGGATCTCAGGACCTCCTCTACCAATCCCCACCCCCACAAAGGTGTAAAACTGTTATCTGGGTCTTTCCAAGCTTTGGAATCCTGTTATGGTGTCATAATATGATACACACAACTGTAGAGGAAGTCTCAACCATAAGTGATGTCCATTTCATCCAGCAGGGAATAGACACTCCAAGATCAGTAATGCTCAAGGCTCTGGGTCACAGACAGGCAGATTAGGGAAGAGAAAGCACTCTCTGACCCCAAAAGTCACGGTCATTGCCTGGCATGAGGCAGCCTCTCTCTCCCCCAAGTAACAATGATTCATCCAAATAGGAACTCACACTCAGGTGACTCTGGGCAGCCACCCAGTCACACACGATTTGTAAAGAGACGTTAAATCAGGGTGGGACTAGGGGGAAAAAAGAGAGGGTAAGTCTTTTTTATATATATTTTTAAATTACAGAAGCAATTTAAGATTACAGAATAAAAAAATTAAATATATACACTTAAGATGCAATGGAGAGGGCTGGAGAAATGGCTCAGTGATTAAGAGCACTGGCTGTTCTTACAAAGGACCTGGGTTCAAATCCCAGCACCCCCATGGCAGATCACAGCTGTCTGTAATGGCCGGGCATGGTGGAACATGCCTTTAATCCCAGCACTTTAGAGGCAGAGGCAGGCGGATCTCTGTGAGTTCAAGGCCAACCTGGTCTACAAAGTGAGTCCAGGACAGCCAAGGATACACAGAAACCCTGTCTTGAAAAAAAAAAAAAGATACAATGGAGACTTCTGTCTTTCCCACCTCTCCTTAGACAGTATGTTCCTATCTGTGTGTTTCCAGGATGTATATGTGTAGGGTTAAGCACAGAGACACACTCAGAGAGATGGTGCCTGTTCTTGACAGTTGGGATCAATCACACCCTGTTGAATGCTTCAATTACTGGGTTGTTTTTCTTTAACTTAAATTACCCTGTGAGTGTTTGTGTGCCATCACTTAGTCCTTTATAAATGCCCTTACATTTCAGAATATAGATGGATTAGGATTTGTGTCGAAAGTCTGTTATTAAAAGAAGCCATGAATTTGAGGAGGAGCATGGCAAGGTTGGAAGCATGGGAAGAGTAGGGGAAAATGGTTTAAATATAGTAGGCATATATGAGTTTTTAAAATTAATTTAATTTTTAAAGAAGAAAGTATGTTACTGATGGAGATTCAGGTAGAGCAAATATGTGCTCTGACAGGGCCTCTAAGGGGCAAGCTGTGTTAGTCTCGTTCATCTTCACTTAAGAGCATAGTCTCTTGGCACAGTGGGGTACTTTTACAGTCTTGATACTTGGGGGTCTGAGGCAGGGGATTGTGGCCAGGCAATGACATGAGACTCTGCCTCAAGAAGGTCTGAAAGTGTGGCTCTGTGAAAGAGTGTTTGTCTGGTAGGCTCCAGGCTTCAATAATTTTTCTATTACTCAAAAAGTAGAAGCCTAGTGTGTTGGTACCCCAGTTGCACTGGTTGTGTGTCGCATGGTTACGACAAAAAGACTGAGAAAGAAATTTAAGGAAATAAGGGCTCCTCGAGGTTCACAGTTCCAAAGAACAATCATTGGGAAAGCATGGTAGCAGGAGTGTGGGGCAGCTGCTCGCTGGCACTACATCTGCAGCCAGGAAGGAGAGTGATGAACAGTGGTGCTCAGTTTTCATTCTGTTTATTCAGTCCGGGATCCTAGACCATGGAATGATGCATCTATGTGTAGAATGTATTTCTAACCCCAATTAACTCCCTCTAGAAAGTCACTCACAGATGTGCCCAGAGATTTGTCTCCCAGGTGATGCTGGATCCTGTCAAACTGGCAATCAGTATCAACCATCAATGTAGTCTATAGCGATAGACCTGGATCCAAATCTCAACTCCAACCCAGGCTCCTCCACTACAGACTGTGTGTTGTTAGGAACCCCTAAATTAGCTTCTGGAAACATCTAGTAAAACAGATAATAATAGTGCCAACCCCAGAGATATTTTGTGTGCCCTGAAATAGCTAACACTCTAAGACCTCAACACTCTTAAGAAACCTCAATTTGTGCCAGTAAATGTATCACAACATTACTTCAAGCACAAAAACACACTAATTCACTTAACACACACAATGTGCTATTATTCATTTGCTTATCTTCAAAGCCCTCAGCACAGTGTCTGACCCAATAAATGTCAGCACATGGAGTGTGACATACCCTGGCAATGTGCATGGTCCAGTCCCTTTCACCTCTGCATGATACACACACAGCTCCCGTTCAGCAACCCCAGGTCCCTCTCTCTAACAGAACCTCTTCATCCCTCTGGCTGCCCTTTTCCAGTATATCTAAGGCCTTGTGATATCTGAGCCCAGTGCCCCATGTGTTCATGTACACGGACACCAAGGCTCCAGACTCTGGAAGGCACCAGGGCACAGCAGAGTTTTCTCTAGCCTTCCATCCAAGCACTAGACCATGCATTTACTACAGGGTGGGGTTACATGAGTTATGAGTGACTCCTTCAATACACACACCTTGTGATGCTGGGGGTGGAAGCCTCATTCAAGTTAGGCCAGCACTATAGTAATACTGAGCCATATCCCAGTGGAGGGACCCTTCTCCGAGCCCTGTTTGCACTCACCTCACAGATATGGCGAGAATAGCCTGATGCACATTTAGCATAGCACAACCCACTGCAGGTTCTCAGAGCTGGTGGTGTCCAGTCTTCTGCCTCCATTTTGAATCTCTAAGTCCTAAGTCTTTGTGTTGGTCTTTTAAGCTAAATTAATACACTGTACTAAAGTCTTGGGAAGTAGCTGCTGAGTCACCCCCAGTTCAGGAGAGCTGGCCGTGCCCCTTGTCTCTCATGGGGTGACTTGGGCGAGGGAGTGATACCCTCGCCTCTTTGCCCCTTGCCCTTTGATACCTGCTCCTGTGGCAGGCAGGAGAGCTGGTCCCAAGGTCATGGGAGAGGGAGAGCTGGCCCCATCCCTCACTGGCTGCAGAACTCATTCGGGAGAGCTAACCTTGTATCTTGCTAGCTACAGCATTGGGTGAGCTAGCTGGAATAGCACTGGAGAGCTCACCTTGGTGGTGCGGACATGGGAGAGCTGGCAGGATGACCAACTCAGCAACCTCCCAGGCCCAGATCCAGGGCTTTGAGTTGGCCCTCCCTAACATCTACCCCATCTATGATCTGTAGGATTGAGTGAAAGGGCCAGTCCTGCAGATCCAAAGCTGAAGGATCTCCATGACATAGAGCAACAACAGGATTTCTGAGAGGAGTCCTGGTGAAGATCCAGTATTGATAGTGTAGCAGAAGCCAGAGGCCTTGAAACAGACCAATGGCTCATTACAATGAACATTTGCAAATAAAGATGTGTGGACAAAAGGGTATACTGTGTGACATACTTCATGACAATATTATTATGTTTTTATTCCATCTTCTTTTCTTTTGTGGGGTAGGTTGCAAGGGTAGAGGCCAAATACCAAGGGATGGGGAAATGAATGGGATTGGGACGCATGATGTGAAATTCACAAGGAATCAATAAAAAGTTCAAAAAGAAAAGATTTGTGTAGGAAAAAATCCTAGAAGTAGAGGTCAGGACTATTTTGAAGCTTGCCACACGTGCTGCCAAGTAGCTTTCCAGAAATGTGTACTGATTTCACCCCTTCCAGCTGCAGCAAACAGCCTTGGGATTCTGCAAGTGCAGCACACTTTGACTGGGGGAGGGTCGCTCTTCCATCCAAAGCCTCTGGGAAGTCCTGACAATGGAGCCTTTGTCCTACCCACCCTGCTGTCCCCACTTTGCACACTGGCCTCCATTCTTGGCTCTAGCTATGCTGTGTGTAAGGTCTCTGTTCAGACCTGTCCTGCTGTTTGGCACTCTGGGCTACCTCCCAGAGCAGGACCCGAAGAGCTGAAGGGTAAGTGAGTTGTGGAAATTGGAACTTTGGTAAGGGAAAGTAAAGAGAGGGCTGGTACAGGGTGCTGAGCCATGTGTGTCCTTCAGGAGACAGCCTCACTCGAGGCCTTAGCCAAGGACAGAGACCCTGATAAGCCAGAGAACAAAGTTCAGATGGGATTCACAGGATGCTAAATGCTACTGCTAAGGTGTAGTGGAGGACACATGGGAAGGTTGCAGTGACTGGGTGTGGGAGGCTCGGCCTCAGTGACAATGTCCACAAGCAAGACTGGCCATTGTGAAAATGACCTCTGCTTCCCTGCAGGCTCTGAAGCCCCTCATGAATCCCCGAAAGAAGGTGGACTTGAAACTTATCATCGTTGGCGCACTTGGGTAAGCCAAGCCTGGTTGCCGTGTGTTTGCTGGAAACCAGACTCACTTGGGAGCATTAAGGCCTCCAGGCTGTGCTCCCACCTCCAAGGGAGGCTTTCTGAGTCAGTGACAGCAAAATTGCACCCTACTTCAAGGAAGGGAGCTTAGCTGAGAGAAACAGCTGGCAAAAAGTTCTTGGTTTGAGTCAAGCTCTGTAGTAACTATGTAGCCATTCTCCATCTCTGGGTCCTCCCTCAGCCTGCTGCACCCAACAAAAATCTAAGCAGTGCTGGGGGGGGGGTATTCAGCCTCATCCCAAACTGCTCATTTTGTTTGGTTTCTGCTTTTAGAAACTATGTCTCATTCTTTGCTCCTCAAAGGGTCGTCTCTAGACCATAGACACTAGAAATTTAGAATCTGAGCAATTCTCTCCTGAGAAGCCTGAGCCCATCCTAGGGTATGAACTCTTGTCCTTCTCTGTCTCCCCAACCCACGTCATTCATATATCCAAGCCTATTCTTTTTATTTGTTTGTTTTTCGAGACAGGATTTCTCTGTGTAACATCCCTGGCTGTCCTGGAACTCTCTTTATAACCCAGGCTGGCCTCAAACTCACAGAGATCCACATGCCTCTGCCCCCTGAGTGCTAGGATTAAAGACATGTGCCACCATGCCCGGCTTCAAAGTCTATTCTTAAACTCCAATTGTGGTTCAAAAACAAAAGAAGAAAAGAAAAGAAAAAGAAAAAAGAAATTACTGTAGTGCAAAGGGTATGGTAATGTCCTGAGAATGGCATGGATGTGTGTGTGTGTGTGTATGTGTGTGCATGTGTGTATGTGTATGTATGTGTGTTTGTGTGTATTTATAGATACATGTTTACACATGTGTGGATTTTTCTTCCTCAGTGTGGGAAAGACCTCTCTCCTTCACCAATATGTTCACAAAACATTTTTTGAGGAATACCAGACCACACTGGGTGCCAGCATCCTGTCCAAAATCATTATACTGGACGACACAACTTTGAAGCTTCAGGTGAGCACTCCCCTCTGCCTTTTCAATACATACACACCTGAAAACCACCCAAGTACACAGCCACGCGAGAGATCAGCAAAGAAGAACCCATGTGCTAGCCCTAGTCTCTTCACTGGGACTCAGACACACCCACCTGTTTATCTACTACAGCAGAGGCGAATGGTGTAACAGAGACAGGTGACCACAAAGCCAACAAATAATAACTGGGGTGACAATGCCTGCCCTTATAACCTAGAGAAAAAGTGACAGCTAAGAGCTGTGGTGGGGTGTAGGATGGTGGGACTGCCGTGCCTGGGTGTGGAAGGGCTGTACACACCTACACCAGGGCTTTCTTCATGCAGAAAGGAAGATTTTGGCATGATACAACCTTGCTGGGCTTTCCTTCAGCGACTCATCAGAGCCCTGTGGGGCGCTGCTCTTCCCCATCAGATTTGGGACACAGGTGGTCAAGAGCGGTTCCGCTCCATGGTTTCAACATTCTACAAAGGTTCCGATGGCTGTATCCTGGCATTTGATGTTACTGATCCAGAGTCCTTTGAAGCCCTGGATATCTGGAGGGATGATGTCCTGGCAAAGATCATCCCTATGGAGCACTCATATCCCATGGTGGTACTTGGGAACAAAATCGATCTGGAAGACAGGAAGGTACTTTTCATTCATTCATTCATTCAACAAACTATATGTAACAGCTGCATAACTGATGCTATGTTAGGTCTCACATACAGTGTTGACAGAGTCCCCACCTCAAGAAATCCACAGTCTAATAGTGACAATTATGGTACAATATGGTAAAAGCGATGTTAGTTATACACTTTGGAGATTTGGAGATCACAATGAAGGGGCATCTAAGTCCAGAATAGAGAGATAGCATCCTAGAAGAACTGTGTTCTGGGTTATAGAAACAGTATGGTGTGAACTGAGAAATGAGTGACAGGGAGTAGGAGAGTTTAAGACCTGAGGAGCCAGGAGTCCAGGTCTTGGTGGAATTTGATTTAATCTTAGAACAGTATTTCTGCCTTGAGTCCCACACAGGGATCTGAAGGTGTCAATTCTTGGATCTTTACATTTGCTAGGCAATTAACATTTCACTTAGTTATACATATCCAGGATAGTCAATGACCCCTTGGACAACTGGTCTACCCCATGACTGCAGTGGCCATCCACTTGTGTAGGCAGTAGCCATCATAGGGTTGTTAAGTGGAAAGTTCTTTCAGCCTTTACTTGCTAGCAGAAAAGTGATAGAGATTGTCTTGATTTATAAAGCTTGAGATGAAGGTATTTTGTGTAGATTGAAGCCCAAATAATACCCAAAATAGTTGTTAGAACCACATTCTCTCAGTATTTCTAATGGAAAAAAATGACAGGGAACTGAGTCATTGTGTCTGAACTCTGTTTTCATAAAGCTTCAAACAGAAACCTCAGTAGAACTGAACCAAAACTTAGTACTGTTAAGTTTAGGGTGGACAGGAGGTGGGAGGGAGACAGAAGGGGTACTTCCAGCTGCAACCACCTGCAGAGAGGCAAGGTCAGAGAGGACATGTTTAGTTTTGGTGTCCAGAATCTGAGAAGTTTGGTGAACAACCTCAAGCAGCTAAAGAAACCACAAGCTTTGGGATACCTAAGAACAAAACCTCAGGGGAGAAGTGTGTACTGGGATCAAGTCTCCAGCTCTGTGGGGCCAATTCAGGTTTGAAACTTGGTGTCTGCCAAACATCCTGTCTCAGACAGTAATCCAAGTGTCCGCTTCTTCCCGCACTGGGCCAGCTACATGGGAACTTTATTGTCATCTTTACAAGTCCACAGTTCCCACCTGCTTAAGTCAGATAGGAGCTCTGGGGTTTAGTCCTGTCTGCAGTGAAGCAGGAAGAATGAGACATGGTCAGGGAGCAGGACAGCTCTTGCTTTGTCTCTCATGGTGTAGCCTTGTGTTCTCCAGCCTGGTAGGTTTGGTGAGGTTCCTCTTTTGTGAGCCATTCCTTCAGGTCCTTCAGACTCCCTACTGGCTGACATTTCATTGTGCCTTACAGAAACAAGTATCTTGCACTCTCCTGCTTTCTTCCTTCAACTTTGATCAGTCCTCTTAGGAGCTCCAACCTGGTGGTCCTTCTATGGAACCCACACCTAGCCTAGGCATACTCTTGCATTCTGGCCATGTTCTATGGAGCCAGTTCTCTCTCCAGCTCATGACCTTTCACCTTGGAACTTTCAGGTGTATGCCAGACCCCAGTCTGTCACATCCACCAAGCTCCAGGGGCCATATGTTAACAACCAATCTCAAGGCCCTTTTCCAACTCCTATAGGAGGCTTGAATGACTATATTTACAACACAGCTTTCTCCAAAGAATCCTATCTAATCCTTCTTTCCAAGCCTTTTGTGGTCATGCTACATGTAGTAGTGTCATCTAAGAGACTCTTCATCATGAGCCCTTGAAAATACACATGGTCTCAAGGCCATACCACTGTATGTCTGAAGTCTATCAGATTACAATGCCAAGATCCAAAATCCATTTTAACATCTCCTTTCATATATCCATGTATCAAATTGAGGGAGTTAGGAGAAGAAGACCAGAGGTTCCTCAATAAAGTAAGAAGAGTCCCGACATGGTGGCACATGCCATTAATCCCAGCACTCAGGAGGCAGAGGCAGGTAGATCTCTGTGAGTTCAAGGCCAGCCTGGTCTACAGAGTTAGTTCCAGGACAGCCAGGGCTACACAAAGAAAGTTTGTCTCAAAAAACCAAATAAATAAATAAAATACGTCAGAAAGAAAGAAAGAAAGAAAGAAAGAAAGAAAGAAAGAAAGAAAGA